>VZZY01002067.1:0-23196 GCA_013400335.1 Eurystomus gularis
CTCCCAAAGCTCAGTGCTTCACTGGGAGCAAAATCCAAAAACAACAGGTAAACCCTTCAGATATGAAAGGCATGCAAGGGTAGAGAAAACAAAAGTGGAAAGGGATTATTCAGTTTTGACAAACCCGTGTATTGTGTAAATTCTGTAGATCAGAGGAAATTACTCCATGCTGGGCTAGAGAAGGAGCAATTGCTTGGACTCATTTTTTTAACGGACCATTGTTCTTAAAAATCATGTCTTCAGCGACTCACATAGTCTAGAGACTTCCATGAATGCATCAGAACAGGAGATAAAATACCTGAACCCCACATGTATCTATGTGACTTTGCACCCCTCCACAATGTTATTGACTTTTATGACTTTATAACTCAGTCATCTCACTGTTACGCACTCCCTACTCACATAGCTTTGAATGGCCTCTGGAAGGCGAAGAGTTCAAATCACCTTAGATAATCAGCAAGGACTTTAGATGTCTCACTGTGGGTATGTGATGCTTTCTCCAAAATAAAGTATGGGCACATGTGGTCATCACCAAAAAAATCTTAAGATTTTTATATAAGTATAACACAGACATATATGAAATATGAGTTATTCTTTGCTCCAAAACAGAAATTCCTGTCATTGGTGTAAATTCATAGTAAACCCCAATATAGTTAACTAAACTAACAAATGAGGACATGATGTAGTGTTTGATCTTGCTTAACTTAGAAAATAGCAACTTTCTAACTTTGGAAATATATCATTTTATAAGAAGCGGTTACATTTACATTTTGTGAAGGAAATGCATAGTCTTTTGCACTTTTCATTGGGAAAAGCAGTATAGAAGTTTTAAATGTGTTTCACATTTGACTGTTTGCAGTAGTTGTTCAAAATGTCTGCGATAAGGAAGTTTGATTTCAAGCCTGGTCAGTGTGTTCCTTTGTTATTTCCAGTTGTGGCTTTGTAATTGGCTAGTGGTCTCAGACAAACTGTTTTTCTGTCCTTGTGCAAATTTTCTATTTTATGAGTTTTGTCAGTCTCTTCTAATGTTGTGAATTGATAAGGACAATACTAATAATAATAATAAAAAAGTGATAGCATTTTATTTCAAATATGCTTATATCTACCTGTGCACAAATGTAAGTTGCACTTGATAGCTCTTAGTCCATCCTCATACCTCCTTCCTACCAGAAGTATGAAGGAGTTTTGAAGACCTTGCTGGATTGTCTGCACTATGTGGAATTTGTAAAAGGTCCTCTCATCTTTCAAAGAGTAACATTTTTTTCCAGCCTGTTGTGACTGTTTGGATGAAAGAGCATAATTCAAGATGTCTTTTGTTTGTTGGTAACATTAATAATAAATAAAGTTGAGAAACAAAATTGGCCACAACCTTGAGATGTTCAGAAGACTATTATAAAAATAGCAACCTTTAGGTTGGAGTTACTGAAAAATACTGTAGGTTTTTGTTGTTTCATTTGCTTGCTTGTTTTTTTTTTCTGTATAAAAGAAGAAAATTAAATTAAGGGACAATAAGAGATTATTACCTAGAAACTATTATAAATGAGTTTGTTGGTCTGATAACATACAATATTTGTAGATATTTCTTATGGTGGCAGACAGCATGGATTAAATCATATTCATTGGAAAAAACCAACAACAAGAAAAGACTCAGATAACAGATAACTATCTCTAGAAAGCCTGGATGGTGCTACCCAGGCTTAGTTCTTAAGAAGAGCCTGTGTCAACTGCAGTCAAAATAGGTTGGGCTTTAATGTTTTGGACTGAATTGTTCATACTGATATGGAAGAAGTATGTAGGCAAAAGAGATTGAAGTTTTGCTGCTGAACTGACTCATCATAGATGCATACAGACAGATGTACTATTCACTGGACAGGTTATCGTTTCCAGATTTTTCAGCTTGGTTCAAATAACCACAGTAAATGTGAGCAAAGTGAAGGTCAGGTAATCCTTTACAAAGTAGTTGTTGGAAGAAACTGCTATGCATCTAGCAAAATATTTGACATATTTGACTAGGAAAGAACATTTCTCATTGTTTTGGAGGAAAGATCAAGAACAAATTACTGGGCAAGTTTGACGTGAGCTGCAAATAGACAAGGTGCAAACTGTGCTGAGAAAGAGAAGTCTTTGTGATACAAATAACACTGGAAAAGAGGCTGAGTATTGCATAACTTTCATTTATAAGCTATCCAGTAGTATGTTTGTTATTAATAGCAGTGAGAGTAACATAAATTTATTATCAGAATATGAGAAAAGCCTGCATTTCTTTGGGGTCTACCCCACTGCCTCTTCTTATATACGAAAGTATTTAGACTTGGAGGATATCTTTACTATGCTTGGTATCACAGACATTTCTTTCCTGAGATTCTCTTTTCTTTATAATACAGTATGTACTTTCTGTGTGTCAGTGTTACAGCACAGTTCATGGATTGAAAGACTTCAATCCTTCAGGATGAGAATGTTGTGTCACATACAGTGTGTAATGACAGCTTTTGACTGTCTGTAAAATATGCTGATTTATTATCAGATTATAAAATAGCCAAGATTGCCATTCAATTTTGAAACACTTTCTCAGAAACAAGCACAAAAATATTTGCATCAGGAAAATTGCACACAGATTACAATGGAGTCAGTGAAGGTTTACTGTCACCCCATGCTTTGCCTGTCTATTATATTTACTTGTTACTTCAGGTCTTGACCTTAGTCCTTGCCTGATATGTTGTTATACAATTGCTGTGGCAAATTATGTCCAAAATTGAGTAAGTCATACTTTGAAAGTCTGACTGTTTCATTTGAAGTAATAAATCAGTTTTCTTGTGTAGTTACCCTGCTGGGATTAACTTCCATTGAAAAAAAAAAAAAACAACCCGTATTTTTTATCACTGAGATTGTGTACAAGCTCTCCATTCTACAAAGAGCAAATTGTTATGCCAAAATCAAGTAAAACAAGTCCAAATTGTACCTGCTTTAGGTAGGCTATCTATGAACCTGACTAGAAGTGTAGAATTATAACAATAATTCAGGCTTCCTTTCAAATTTTGCAATTGCAATTTGAGATGGGCCTGAAGTATAGATATTATCCAAACAGCTGGCTCTGAATCCCTCACAGGACTAAGTGCCTTCAAATCAGCTCAGGTTGTGAATGTAGCTTCAGAGTACCCATTTATTTGAACACGAATGCAGAAATCACAATATTGAACTTTAGAGAGTTTGATAACACTTCTTACTCAAATGTCATGAAAAAGGAGGATGGAAAAAAATCAGGAAATAAAAAAAGAGATCGGTTGCCTCTTGTGAGAAGTTGGAATTTGGTAGTTGTGACGTTGTTTCCACTCCCTGTATTTTGGTGTCTGACAGCCAAAGAGCAATAATACTGCGATTTCTTTATATTCTAGGTTCAAATACTTGGGTTTCATGGCTATCCATAGTTTAGCAATGACCAGTAAGGACACAACGCAGTAACAGCTGGCTTGTCAAGATCCCTTTTTTTTTTTTTTTTTCTCACACATTAAAATCTTTGAAAGGATGAACTTATCAGAAGAGTAAACTGGGAACTGTAGAGTGAATTTGTCTTTTCTTTGGTTGGTGAAAAATGTTTAAAACTAAGAAATTTTCCTTGCACTTCCAACAGTGCAAGTTTAACATACAAGTGTAACATCTCTTGTCCCCAAACCTCCCCTTTTCCCTGTCTTTATTGCTCACCACTGCCCCCCGCCCCCCCTCCACCCGGCCATCCTGATGTTTCAGAAACGTGATGTATGAGATATTCAAGTCTGTATGCCTCATTTAGGTGACAATGATTGTAATGAGAACTGGAAGAAGCTACTGGTACAACATGAACACATTCCTGTGACAGGGACTGTAAATGAGGATGGTAAAACTGACACCTTTTTTGAACCTGTTTTCTACATTGAAAACAAAAATCTTAAAAGCTGATTCCTGGGGGCACCCTTCGTGGCAGCAAGTATACATATAACATTTGTATTCTGATTCAGAAAAATAAAAATGAAAATGCTTCATTGAAAGCTGACAGCTTTAACAAACTTTAAAGGTTAGCCTTGATGCTAGTTAGCATATCTATTCATGTCTCTATCATTCTATTGAATTACTCAGGTGAACATGCACACAAAAGCAAAACTAAGGAAAAAACCTAAGAAAGCCAGCATTAATAATTCGTAAATACTAGAGCCTTCTGACTGGCTATTTTTTCAAGGTGTTGGAAGTCTGCTAAGAACTGAATCCTGCTGGCTCCTAAGTTACTTCAGAAGCTCACAGAGTGACCCTGCCCAAGAATGTTAAAGTTGCTCTAAGTGGTTAGCTACCAAAACATATCGTGGATTTTCATCCCTTCAAACACTTCTTCATGTTTTTTTGGATTAGTATAAGATAGGGCTTTTCACAAAATATTTAACTGACAGTTTTTGTATTTGAATTTCACAAGCCCCTGCAGACCATAAAGAACTCCAAATTCAGCCATAATCCTCTATTACAAAGTAAATCAGAATTTTTGAACAGATTCCAGATGCCAGTTATATAAGGTTACACATATAATAAGGATACACAACCTCCTTCTCTGCCTCAGCTGCACCAGTAGTGATACTACTCTTCACAGGTTAACCTGTCTTAAAACTTTTTAGGAGGAGGAAGGTGGAGTAAATTAAAATTTTGACTATTAAATCTTTCAATTGAAGGCTGAAACTATTAACATTTTCCAGAACTAACTATTTTTCTGGGAAGCAGTTACAGTGAATATTAGGCAGCATTTATGAGGGATTGAAATGCAAGTTTTTAACAATTAAAATAGTTTAGCAAAACTAAACACATGAGCAGTGAGCTCATAATAGGAGCAGACAATGCATTTCAATACTAACCCCTCCACGCAAATAGGATAAAAAAGAGGTGAGTGGCAAATGACAGAATAGAGACTCTGTTTCATCAAGGCTCAACTTAGAGTATTTCAGTCCAGACATAATCTAAGCTACAATCTACTCTGCCACAATGAAAACATACTTTTCAGTGGCAGCAAGGCACTCTCATAACAATCAACATCTTTGCCATGCTGGCAACAAATAGGATTTTCAATGGGGATGAGTTGAAGATTGTATCTGGAATCTGTGGCTCAAGATATGCTGTGCAGAGCATCACTGGGGCAGATTCATGGACAACACAGACCTTATGAACATCAAACTTGTCTTTGGCAGAAGTTTACTGAATGGCATCTCTTTAGGCTGATGTAGCATTACAGCCTTTATTATAATGTTCATCTCCATCATCAGGTTAGTAAACCAGCCTCCGGATGTTTTAAGAATCTACATGACTTGAAATCATTGACATGAGAAATACCATGTCATTTCCTGTGGGACACACAGGAATGCTGTAGTCAGGACTGCAGGGAAAAGTTTAGAGGTTGGTTGAACACTGCTTTCAAATAACTGTTAATATGCTGATCCCAAATATTTACAATGGTGCAATCTTTTTCCCATGATGAGCTCATGGATATGTATCTTATGTTAAAATAGACACAAGTAGAACTACAGAGAAGAGAAATGAAATACTAAAAGTAATAGAAAGGAAAAATAACACAAACAGTACTCTATTTATAATGGTAGAGGTTTTTATCCTCCTACAAGGGCTTAAGCAGTCACTTAATTGCAAAAAAAAAAGTTCATACCATGGGATTTCTTAATCTACCTACTTTAGTAGATTTGTTCCCCCCGGTCTGCTGAGACTGCAAAGTAAAATGATTTACCTTAAATCATCACTTTTTTTTACAGCAGACTCTCAAACAATTTACCATAGGTCTAAGGACAAGTAACTTCATGGCAATGTCCTGTCATGATTGTTTATATTTATATGATCACATCCTTATTTTGTTGATTACAGTGGCACCCTGTCGTCCTAATTTACCTCAGATTTACTTATCACATACTTACCCTTCACCATGGCTTTAAGTAAAACTTTATTTTTTTGTTTTTATGGTGCTTACAACCAGATAAGAAACACCTCTAAATCTGAAAGACAGTTAAAAGTTTCACTATACCTAATTCTAGAGTATGTTATAATGTCCTAAACACATATGTTCTAGTTCATTTGGTGCAATGCGTGAGAAGAGGAATTAGTAAAGTCATGAGTCTGGTTTTGTACATTGTAAGCAGAATTTTCATCTGTGAAAATAACTCTGGAGCAAAAAAAGGACAGTACACACCAAAGTTTTTGAAATGGTGATAAATACAGTCAGAATGACACCTTTTTAGAGGAGAATAAAGTATTTGATCTGCTTCTTCATGTTGTATAAACTACATTCATAACCATGTATTCTCATTTTGTTTAGGAAAACCTGACTAGGTCAATTTTCAACTCCAAGGATTACTTTTTTCAGCACTGCAGATATTTTTTCTTTATCTGAAGAGAACTGAAAAGACCTCAAACACACATTTTATTTTTGCACTTTGTTTTGTTAACTTGAAACTCACTCAAAAGGAAAACCTGGTTAAATTTAAACAGTTGTTCAAAAAATGTTTTAACTGAATGCACAGCAGCCATAGGGGCTTTTCAGCAAAAGGACAGTCTCTCCACATGCACATTTATTTTCTAATGGCAGTAATGACTGTACTAGAATCATAGAATCATAACATCATAGAATAGCGTGGGTTGGAAGGGACCTCAAAGATCATCTAGTTCCAATCTTCCTGACATGGCAGGGACACCTCCCACTACACCAGGTTGCTCAGCCAGGGATGGAGCATCCATAACCCCCCTGGGCAACCTGTTCCAGTGTCTCACCACCCTCACAGTGTAGAATTTCCTTTGAACCCATTTCCCCTTGTCCTATCACTACAGACCTTTGTGAAAAGTTCTTCCTCAGCCTTCTTGTAGGCCCCCGTCAGATATTGGGAGGCTGTAATAAGGTCTCCCTGGAGCCTTCCCTTCTCCAGGCTGAACAAGTTCAATTCCCTCAGCCTGCCTTCGTAGGAGAGGTGCTCCAGCCCTCTGATCATCTTTGTAGTCCTCCTCTGGACCCACTTCAACAGGCCCACATCCTTCTTGTGCTGGGGGCTCCAGAGCTGGATGCAGTGCCCCAGGTGGGGTCTCATAACAGTGGAGTAGAGGGGCAGAATCACTTCCCCTGACCTACTGGCCACACTTCTTTGTGGCCATATATGTACCTGCTTGAGAGCATATGCTGTATTCCTCTTACATAGAGAATGCATTTTTTGGTATTAAAGTAACACCACTCAATGATACTTGCTGTCTCTTTCTACTGCAAGGAGGAGCTACTTTTTTTTTTAGAAAACTCGATGTACTGATCTGTTGCTAGTTGTCATGCGGCCATTTCGGTCATAAGGCAGCAGATCCATCACATTACTGTATTTGCATTGCCCATAGATTATATTGTCATGGTGCTTAAATCAAAAGCCCAGGGTAAAATTCTATGAAGGAAGAGGGGACATAGAGATTGAAAAAAAGTGTTCTAGTGAAAGGTTACTTCTTATAAAGAGTAGAGTTTGGAGACTCTGTTTCCTATGAAAAGAAATTCAGGAAGCTGCAATGACACTGCGAGTTGTCTCAGGAGGAAGGAGTAGCACAAACGGTTGGTAAACTGCAATAGAGGACTTTGTCTCTATGCCTGTTTTGAGTTTGTGTTATTAAGAGGACGTTCTGTTGCTGGAATCTACACTGTGCTGGATTAGCTTTTTAGACACCTTTCTGAAATATTTTCTTTGAGGCTATGTAACATGTTGAGTCTCAACTGAGCAGGAAAAGAAGCCTTCACTCTTTTTATCAGCTTTCTGGGAGAAGTCCCTTCCATGAGAAGAGGAAAACAAATCAGTGTTTCCTGCTCCACTGCAGTTTAAAAGGAACTGGTTTATTCTGTGGTCTCCTGCACATGGAAGCAGCTTTCGCAGAAGGAATTCTTATTGAGAACTGGAAATTACTAACAGCTGCTCAGCTGCCACTGATGTTAACTGAAACTATGTGATTAATATCTTACCCACAGCCTTGAAAAAAGGCCCCTTAGTGTAAATAGGGTCATAAAAGTTTAATATGCAATTTTCAGCAGTAAAAATGCCTATAGTTGTTGTCACATATACTAAACCTCAGCCTCTTTATCTCCATTTGTTCTTCAAAAGAAGTTAGGATGTCAAGAGCCTTCTAGCTGATTTATATTTCAGACCACAAACCTCTCCTGCCTAGTGCTACAGACTTACCCTACTGCAGTTCCTAAATATGCTCTAAAGCATGTCCTTAAGCTTTACTCCTCTTAAAGAGACCTATCTCATAAGCTGGGGTTTGTCCAAGGCCTTCTCTGCTTGCTGTGTTTTTTTCTGCTCACAAAGCATTTCATTGGCCCACTCTAAACTCCCAGCCAAGAAAGATGGATGGCCCCTTTTGAAATAAACCAGTTGGTCTGTTTTTTTTGGTTCAGAGACTTTTTCTTCCTCTTGAGGGCACTGAAGAGTGTTGAGGAGCATGATGTAGGCATGGGCAAGTCTGCAACACATTGCAGTTGTTTGTGTCTCCCGGGACTCTGTACTTTTTCAGGAGTGATATCCCAAAATGCTGGGGGTGACCATTGGCCCAGGCACTTGCCCATGCTCTCCCACACACCCTGCCACCCATAACTATCCAGCCTTGGGGCAGGTCTCTGGATGATGCTATTGGAGAGGAACTGTATAACCTTAAACAGGACTTGGCAGACATTCAACAAATGGAACACTGTGAACATGGTGGCCTGGATGCTCCAAGGATAGCCCAAATCCTCAAAAGCCAAGAAGGTCTCCTCCTCTTGTCTCAGCCATATAGACGGGGTGAGACCACTAACGAGGAACTGTATAACCTTAAACAGGACTTGGCAGACATTCAACAAATGGAACACTGTGAACATGGTGGCCTGGATGCTCCAAGGATAGCCCAAATCCTCAAAAGCCAAGAAGGTCTCCTCCTCTTGTCTCAGCCATATAGACGGGGTGAGACCACTAACAAACACCCAGGCCACGTGCAGGTACCAGTTCACCCTCACAAGCAGTGACGTAATCATATCATAAATCGCCAGTATCCAGTAGAGCAAAATGGGACTCTCGACCCATTTCCCAGGGATGATAAACATCATCACTGGGAACACACAGTGGATATAAGCATTGATACAGCACCACTAGGAAAACAAAGCGGCCAGCATTGCGAACATACACTATTCGAACAATATATGTATATAAACAGAAAAACTGTGTCTAACAGAAATTGTTTTAACATGCTCTGGTTGGATTCTGTCCTTATCTCAACCCTCTGGGCCCCACACTGNGTAATCATATCATAAATCGCCAGTATCCAGTAGAGCAAAATGGGACTCTCGACCCATTTCCCAGGGATGATAAACATCATCACTGGGAACACACAGTGGATATAAGCATTGATACAGCACCACTAGGAAAACAAAGCGGCCAGCATTGCGAACATACACTATTCGAACAATATATGTATATAAACAGAAAAACTGTGTCTAACAGAAATTGTTTTAACATGCTCTGGTTGGATTCTGTCCTTATCTCAACCCTCTGGGCCCCACACTGGGCGCCAAAAAGGCCTGTGGTGGTTTAGTCCCAGTGGGGACCTGAGCACCACGTGCTGCTGCCTCCCCACTGCTGGGCGGGAAGGGAAATACAGACCTCGGGGCTGAGATAAGGAGGATTTAATACAACTATGCATGAGGAACAGGGAGAACAACAGTGAGAAAACAAGGTACAGAACAAGGGACACAGAGAGCACAGACTGGACGATACTGGGGGGCACGATGTCAGCATGGTGTGGAATAGCCCAGCTGTGGCATCCCTCCAACTCCTGCTGAATATTAACCNCCTGTGGTGGTTTAGTCCCAGTGGGGACCTGAGCACCACGTGCTGCTGCCTCCCCACTGCTGGGCGGGAAGGGAAATACAGACCTCGGGGCTGAGATAAGGAGGATTTAATACAACTATGCATGAGGAACAGGGAGAACAACAGTGAGAAAACAAGGTACAGAACAAGGGACACAGAGAGCACAGACTGGACGATACTGGGGGGCACGATGTCAGCATGGTGTGGAATAGCCCAGCTGTGGCATCCCTCCAACTCCTGCTGAATATTAACCCTGTCCTGGCCCAACCAGCACAGTATCTTTTATGCCTTCTCTTGAATCATGAATAGATTCACCCTTTTTTACCTTATTCTTTAGCTGTGCTTATGCTGCATTTTAAATTTACTCTTGTTATGCTCAAGAGTAATGGCTGAGTATGCTAAATTGGAAGACAAGGACTGTTCCTAGTATAGCACTAAGCCCAAACTAGCCATTAGCACAGCTTTGCTTATGCCAGAGTTGGATCAGTAAGACTGTGCCTTATGTAGGCACACTCCCGACATCTGCAAGCCTCTGCAGATAAGTAACTTTCACTTTGAGTATGCTTACTTAGGTATTACCTTTCAAAATTTAGTTTCCACGTTGATGACACAGAGATGGTGGGCTGTGGCAGGTGGAATATTAGTGTATAGCAGAATTAAACCTCAGGAAGGAGTGAAAAATTAATAAGGGCAGAGTTATTCCTTCTTTTGGAGGATACTTCCTTCCATATTTCCTTCAGAAATGTAGATATGAGCTTATTAAACTAGCTAGTGAAAAAAATATTACTTTAAAAAATCTTGTAGGAAATATTCTGGTGGTATGCATGTCTATTGTTCAGCATGTAAATACTTTTTGATAAATTGTTCATTTGAGTTAGGGAGAGAATTATAAAAAAATTCATTTTTTTCCTTCCTAACTTTATTGTAAATTAAAATTCTCTGTTTTTAATATATTTTTATACACCCCCTATTTCAGGGTAAAATAGGCCACACTTTTAAATTTTTTTTGACCTGGTCAACATCTACCAGCAAGACCCATAATGGTGAGACAGGGCAAATATTTTCTTTAATGTTTAATTGTGGTTTCTATTTTTCATAATATATGTACTTTCTGAAGACATATCTTGAAACCAAATCCTAACTCACGTCCCATTATGTACTGGGATTGAGTGATGTACTTCATATATTATACGAACAATATATTGTTAATGGTGGAGATTTGATGAACTACTAACCTACACCAATCATTTGTAAGTTTTATTTTACTGTGACACCCAATCAAGAGCCAAGAATGAAGTCTCCTTGTATCAAACACAGTACAGACAGGGAATAGTAGACAATTTCTCTATTTAACTATAGGTATGTGACTACTACAGTCACTATAGGAAGCCTGAGAGATATCTTAGGAAGTGTGAAAATATTGGAAGAAATATGAAAATTAATTCTTATACCTCTGCAATCCACTGCTTTTATTCCTTGTTTGTTACTGTATCTTATTTATTTTTATACCTTTTTCCCTTGTTGTTGTTAGTCTTGTTCATTTTTTTTTCTTAGAAAACATGGTATCCAATGGGAATAAAACTGTACCTATAAAGTACAGCATGATCTAGACTAGTTAGTGATGCCAGTCAACTGTTCATATGTTGGAATTACTGTCATTGGCTTCTTTAAGCATTCAAATTATTAGCTTGGTCTGAGAGCAAGAAAAAAATCTGACTGTGAATATCAGAAATGCTAAATGCTTTAACTTTATGCCAGAATTGTATTTGAGAGCCCCTCAAAAAAAACCCAAAAAACAAACAAACAAAACCCCAACCAACCAACCAAAACCAACCAACCAAACAAAAATACTAAACAAAAATCCCAAACTAAGCAAAAACAGGAAGAGCTGTACTTGATTTCGTGTTTCTCTAAGCTTACACTGTCCCAGAGAACAGAAATTTCTGTTGAGTATAGCTTGATTACTCCGGACGACTGACTATTAGCAGAGTAGAAAGGAATGAAAAGGAAAAAAAAAAAAATGAAAAGGACACAGATGTGATGTCCAACACAATCACCACAACTTTGTCTACTGCCAAACTCAGTCTCAAGATCCCTGTTGTGCTATGATTAGGGAGAAGGGCTGAGGGAAGTGTGATCTATGGTGGCCTCCCACAAGATCTCCTGCTTCAAGGGGCAGGTTGAGGTGATCAAGCTGGCAGATGACTGTATTGCTGCATCTGCTGCCTCTGGAGGACCAGTAACCTAGCCTGCAAATGCTCCTGCAGAAGCAAGAAACACGGAATAGCTGGAAATATTTTTCATGTCAAATTTCATTTTCTCTGTCCCCACGTACCTTTTGCCTGTGGTTTATGTTATCCTGGATCAATGCAGGGCTCTTTTTTTTTTTTTTTTCCGTGGAATAAGGGGGGTTTTTTTTTTTTTTTTTTTTTTTTTTTTTTTCTGGGAGTCATTCGTTTTAATGCTACCTTTTAAGAAGCATCTGGGCACACTCAGGAAGGCCTCCCAGTCCCCTGAAGTAAATTCTTAGACTGCTCTTAGAAGAGGCAGTCATCTGGTCCTGCCAACCCTGCTGAAAATGAACAAATATGTGAGTGTTTCGCCAGAAGAGCTCAGCTTACTGTAAGATCAGAGCTGTAATTAAATGGGCTCTTCAAACACCATATTTTGGCCCTCAACAATTTTGTAAAGAGATTGCTTTTCCTACATGTCCTCCTTCTGTTTGATGAAGTCTTTCATCTTGCTTCCAAAATTACAATACCCAAGAATTTCCCTTGCTTAGCCCCCCCAGCACTCTGCTTCCCTTCTTCCTCCTTGTATAACTCAGATGCTGTCTCTTAAGTGTCACTGAGGTACTCTACCTCATTTTACATACCTAATTGTTTTGTTCCCTGCATTATGAAGTTTGATGGGCAGGAGTGTGTGGGCATTATGTTCACATGCTTTGGGTCTAATTTACTTTTTATTTGGGAAACCTTTCTTTTAACATATAGGAGTGATCAAATGGACTTAATAGCTTTATGGTACGAGGAACATTAGGAAACAGTCACTACTGCATGGAAGTGATAATGAAGTGGAGTGTATGAATTCTTGATAACCATTAGTGCAAAAAACCCATTCCTTTTATAGCAGATACCCTATTCTGAGATGACAGCTTTTTCCTCTCTTGTGAATATGAAGTGCCAAATTATGAATTCAATAGCTGCCTCTTTTTCAAGGCATTGATTATGAATCTGCCCTGCCCTGTCACTGCACATTATTAGCATTAAACACACATGCAGCACCATAAATTTACAAGATGCATATCCTATCTGAAAAGCTTATGGTCTAAATGAGATATGAGAAATTCACAGTAAAACACAGGACAACAGTTCAGGAAAGGCAGTGTATAAGGATTATTATTCTTATTTAAATTAAGGCAGAAGAACTGCATAAAGAGGTACATGTTAGGAGAAATTTGAAGAAGAAGACGGAGGGCACTTAGTAGCTATGAAAAGGAAAACTGCTCCAGACAGAGAACTGGAATGGATTCTAAGAGACCACATCAAAGGCTTTCATTAGTGAATTAATAGCCAGGTTCCTTTCTGCCTGCTGCTGATCTTCACTTCTTCAACTGTGCTTCTGCATACTGCTGTCTGCATTTTGTCTTCTTGTTTCTTAACATCTGGTCTGAAAGACTGAAAGGATAGGGACCATTTTATTCTGCAAGTTATTGACAACTGTAGATAATACTGCCTTGAATGGTATTTCTGAATGTTCAACGTCTTGAAAATCAAGCCTTAAATAGATGTCACAGTCTATTTCAAGTGTCACAATTATTTGTTTGTTTAACAGTGGCTGCCAAAGAGTGTACCTACCTTGCACTGTTAAGATGAGCAGTCAGCTGTTGAAACAACTTAGCCTGGATATAAGAAATCATATCTTACTTATATTTTTCTCTGTGACCCCATGCTCCTGTTTGGTTTTTTTGTTTGTTTGGTTGGTCTGGGGTGGCTTTTTTTTTTGAGGTTCATATCTCATGAATTTTGCCGGTTTGGTAGCTCCATGACTACTTCTGCAGTATTAGTCCATAAAAAAATCCAGTGTGCAAAGAGTAAGACAAAAGTACTGGTTCATGAATTCTTGAGATTGCTGATCAGTGAGAACTAGGGGATTATTGAGACAAAGTATGTTTGTCCTATTCTTATACTTCTTTCTTGGACATCCAGTACCATGTTTACAGAGACATGTTTCTAGGCTAGAACATTTGATCTGACCTGCTTCAGTGGCTCCAATGAGTATTTTTTTTCCTGTGAGTCTTGGGAGAACAGCCTTCTTCTTCTGGGAAGAAAAGTAGAGAGAAGACTGGGAAAGTACTAGGAAATGTCACTATTCAGATGGCTCAGCTTATGTTCTCTGTGAATGGAAGGTAGTTTGGTAGCTTGAACGGAAGTGGCAGACATTCTTGTATTCTACCTGTAAAATGGTTGTGCAAATTCTGCACGTTGGATGAGAGAAAACATTAGAAATGTACAACTCTGCTGTGAAGACAATCCTTCAGAGCTTTACTAGAGGAGAATAATTGCCATATAAATGAAAAATGAAACAGCTGGCCTATGTAAATGCTTTGCTCCAACAACTTTCTCCATCAGGTATTTTTCAGTCACCTAAAGATGCTCTTAATTTACCACAGGGGAGCTAGCTGTGTCTCAGCCAGAATAGGTCAGCAAGGAGTCTCCAGTTTCTGAGGATCAGCAGCTTGGCCTTGTACTTTCTCTCATGTACAAACTTCTCCAAAAGGAGTCCTGTGCTATACCACTGATGTTTTTGGTCACAGCTCCAGCTCGTCCTCACTTCAAGGAGGCTTGGAGATGGCCTGCCCTGGCCTCAGAGGGCTACAGTTTCATCACCAGGGCGTTTGGTGGTGAGCTCCCTCTGAGCATTCTGTTCTTCAGGGTGAACATTCCAAACTCTCTCAGTCTCATGTTTGCTTAGCTACAGATTCATTTTTTTGTGAACCAAAGCTCTCTAACTTATTTATCAAAACACATGGATTCAACTCCAGTGAAAATATATTCACAAAGGCATACTATTCAATGCAAATAGTTCTAATTGCTTTATTTTTCTTTTGAGGAGGTCGGAAAATCTCACTTTACCATTTGCAGGATCAAACATGTCATAATTTTTCAAATAAAATTTAAGAAGAAATTAATAATGAATAAGAATTTTTAAAAAGGAAAGCTAAATGAGATATTTCTTTATGGGTTGATCAAAATATTGAGTTCCATCTGAAGAATATTTTTCCAGATTTTTCTTCCAACTCCAAGAAATATGTTAATTTATATTAATTTCTTTTATTGAAAAGAAAATCCTCTATTCATCACTTCTGTATACACCATCATTATGCACTATGCTTAAGTTTTGGATACCTGTATTGGCAGGACATGTGACTTTGTTAATCTTCTACACTTCCACCTTGCCAATCATGTATGCTATGCATTTGTTTTCTTCCTTGTCCCTTGTTCCCTACTTGCAATAAGCCCCTGACTGAACCTCTCCCTATCTATGTTTCTTGGATGACCCTAATGCTCCCTTTCCTATTTTTAAGTAGTTTGCAATGTAGAGAGTGTGAATAATGAGATCAGAATTCTCTCTAATATAACCCTAGTGCCCCTGAGAGCTGTTCTGTCTTTGTTTTGTTCCTCCCTGTATCGCAGTTTCCCCCATCTCCAAGTCTTCCTCAGCTGTGGAAGGGAACTATATGTACCCTGATCTTTTCACCAGGTAATATAAAGGCAACTTACTTGCTATTCAAATAATTAATCAATGTGGA
Source organism: Eurystomus gularis (assembly GCA_013400335.1). Taxonomy (NCBI): domain Eukaryota; kingdom Metazoa; phylum Chordata; class Aves; order Coraciiformes; family Coraciidae; genus Eurystomus; species Eurystomus gularis. Next base: position 15,682 of record VZZY01002067.1, read on the forward strand.
CACTAAAACACTTGTACATAAGCCCACCTCTAAAGTGTTGTTAAATGTAGAAGGAAATCAACAGAACTGAAACCTTGGAGGTGAGATGATCCATTTTTTCATTAGTTTGTCAGGAAAATATTCCTGAGCGGCTTTTTATTTGTATGTGGTGTGGTTGCTTACATTTTAATCAGTAAGCTTTACCCTTTTTGGGTAAGGAATATTATCAAAGGAGGGAATATTAAGGCAACATTGACAGACTTACTTAGGTAACTGATAGTTACCTGTGGTTGTTTTTTTTTTTTAATTTTTACTCATTTTTGATAGAAAAGATCACTTTTTATTGGTATTTCTGCTACTGGTATCTGAGACTGTAAAAGTCTTTCAAGACTTTCAGAGCCAAATCAGCCACAAATCAACAGTTTTGGGAAAATGTTTCTCGGTCAGTTTTTGTATCCTGCGTAGGCATTTGGATTACTGTTAATAGCAGCTGGAATACTTCAGCTATTTATGAAACAGATAACGCTGACTTGAAAGCTAAATTCTTTATAAAAGATGTCATTAATCTCCTCTGTTATTGCAGGTTTAGTAGCAAAAGCCTCACAATTTAATTAAACGGTAATGTAAGTTCCTGATCATTTTGCTTTTATATTTATAGTACCCAGACACTAAGAGGCTTCAAATCATTCTGCTACCTAGCTATGGCTAGGTATGCTAGGTGGAAAAAGACATGTTCTTAAAATCTGATAGCTGACTTCTATGCTCTTTCACAAAATGCTTCCTGCAATTTTGGGGTTCTGCAATAGATGTACTATCTTTGTTTTTTTTAATATATCTCTGCTCTTTATGCCCGTGCTTGGTTGTGTCTAAACGTAATTGACTCTCACAAACCAAAAGATACTGTTGCTTGCTTTGGTTATATCCAACTTTCTTCAGCACCTGAATTTTAAGTAAAGATGGACATCTTAAGTATCATTAAAAGAAAAATAGATCTCCTCACTTACTGAACTTCCACTTTATTCTTTAATGTGTTTTAACAAAATTCTTTCTTTAAGATGTGTTCCATTTGTAACACTTCTTGTGCATTTACTCCAGATATGTTCTGAGTAGCTGTGGCTTCAAAACACAGAGATCTTTGAAAGACCCATAGAGCAGATATTATTAAATATTGCAGTTTCAAATGCTGGATAATGGTCTTTTTCCCATAAAGGATTTTCAAAACCTTTTAATTTTTATTTAGTAGAAGATTTTGTTGACTTTGAATAAATTCTAGTTTTAATAACCTTTTCATTTTTAATTGGGAATGGAGGAAGGAAATGAAGGGGAACTTATGGCATTCAAAACAGTTGTAGCTTAGCTCATGGAATAATTGACTTAAAAATGCATGTGGTGAGATCTTTTTAAGCGACACGCTTAAAATTAAGTACTTTTACTGATTGAACAGATTTCAGATTTGTGAACACTAAGTGATGCATGTTGAGCACTACTTTAGGAAGTCAGTCCTTTTTTTTAGGCTAAATAGCTAAAAAATAAATGAGAAGCATACCATATCACAAAATCCTCTCAAATAAATTGCTGAATGTGTACATCAAGGAAACAGTGAATATGAGGTTTTGCTGTATGATTGCACCATTCCATTTATGCATTATTTCTCTGCATTGTTTTGTCTATTTTCTAGATGACACAAACAGTAAAAGGCAATAGGTAAAATTTAAAACCAGCTTCCTCTCATCTTAACTTCTTCTCTATATTTTCTTGTGAATTCAGTTAGCTGACATTCAGTTTGGATTTACTTTGTTGAAAGAGATGTGTTTTGAACCCCCAAAATATCTGTCATCAGTCAACAAACATAGTTTGTGCTTGACTTTCGGGATTTTTTTCTTGTGAGAGGGCTGTCACATCTTTTGGTATACAGCTTGAAAAAGTGTTTATACCCCTCTATGGCTTTATAAAGCACCAAGCTCATTTAAATAATTGTACAGTCATTTAGTTAATGTGTTCTTTTTAAAACTTGCCTAACTACGGTGAATGTAGTTTTGATGGCAAAAGAACCCCTTTTATGTAACAGCATTTTTCTTCTCCCTCCTCCACCACCACCTCACAAAATAAATGCAACACAATTATTTTACTGCCGAGAAATTAGCTCATTTGCAAAAGCCACCTTGGAACACAAGAAGAAAGGCATTTATTGAAGCACTAATAAAGGCACCATGTTAGAATAATTTTATGCTGACGGGCCCACAATCACTCAATATTTTAAGAGCTGTCATCACACCAGCATGAGCTGCATGCAAAAGCACAAATTTATGCTGTGACATCATGGCACTAAAAGTGTAATTGGAATAAAATTGCAATGCTTCACTCTAGCATTCAGTGGCAAGACAGAGCTCTTTAGATGCCCACCCCAGGCTGATCCTTTGCTATGCATCACTGTGCCACATATTCTGTTAACGCTTGAAGTATTTTGACACAATTTCTGAAGAGTTCAATGTGTCCTTCAGGTATTTCCAGAGTGAGATTTCAGTGGGTACTCAATGACCTGTGTTGTTAATACACAGTACACTGCACACCAGCAGAAAGCTGGAAGAATATTAAATCAGTAAAAGCCACCATTTTAACTCCTTAGATATGGATAATTAAGTAGTCACTACACAATGGCTGAGGACCTAATACTATCACTTTTTAGTGAGTTAATAAATTCTAGTCATGGCCTGTGGTTAAATGCTAAGCTTCAACAAATCAGCACCTCTGCATGAGAACTGTAACTCTAAAATTCAACCTTTTGACTTTTACCACATCTTTATTCCTCACTGTAACTAGGAAAAAAGAAGCTGACAATAGATGTAGGTGAGATATGGGAAAGTGCAATGAATTACATGTCATGTTTAGACATAATATTCTGCTCACTATCTAACATTTCCTCCCTAAGCTACAAGGCCTTTCAGTATAATCGGACATGCTTTGCACCACAGTGCAAGCAGAGGTGCTGATTCTGATTTTTCTTGAATTGCTTTACACCATGAACTTCTACCAGAGTCAATGAGACAAGAACTGCATTTGTGTGATTAAATCTACCTAACTAGATCTTGATTTTATTAAAATGAGTGTATGAAAGAAGTAAGCCTCTCAAAGGCCATTCACTTGCATTGTTGTAAAACTAATGCGAGTGAAATTAAGCTAAGGCTAGGCTGGGGAAACCACTGACCTTCAGAAATAGGAAAACTGTGGGATGCAGTTTTTCAATAGCAATTTAGATTGGATTACTCTGGGTGCAGTCATAGGTATTGGTGAAAAAGTTTCCCATAGCACTTCATATACCTTGTTTAATATACCTAATTTTGTTTTTAATAGGTCTGAAGTGAGATTGTCTCTCTTGTTAATTCTCTCATTAATGAAAAACAGATTTATTGCTGAACTTAAAATTGCAATGAAAGAATCTTAGTAGGGGGCTAGTAGTACTGGGGGTTCCTGAGTTGAAGGTGCACTGGTGTGGTTGTGCACTACAGGCTGTTACCCAGACAAGGTACAGCCAGGCTGTCAGCTCAGCCAGGCATCCACATTTCACCTGCTCAAATGCTGCCCTGGCCCTCAGCCCTGGTAACTGCTCTCAAAGGTATCCAGGCTGCTGTGGTCCTTGGGACAGGGGCTTCTTGGCCTGTGGAGGGAGCAGGCAGGGAAGAAGGCTGTCCCCACTCCACCAACACCTCTTCCATCCTTCCTCATTTTTGCACTTAGACCATCACAGCAAGTCCTTTTATTATTATTATGTGCTATGCATGTTTTCTTAAATCAGATACAAGCTGTGTCTGCAAATTATGGCATTTAGTATGCCTACTCTCAAAGAAAGTTGCCAAGGACTTATTTTCCTAACCAGATTAGTCATGGTGAATTCAAGATCCATGCAAATTCTGTTATTTATTTGTTTGTGATGTAGACTGAACCAAATATAAACAAACCAGTGAAGCCAAGGAGAAACTTAACCAAGTAATAGGAATGTCTTAATTCATCTGCAATATTTTATCTGAAATATTTTATTTAATCTGAAGTAATACAAGGCATTGTATTTCTGTAATTTTAGCACTTTTTAAAAATAAATTTAATCTGACTTTGAAAACTAGTTTCAAATTTAAGAAATGGAATTGTTTTGCTTAGAAGATGTAATAATGATAATCTAACATACAGTCTCTTTTTCTTTCTTTCTTTTATTTTTCTTCTTGAAGCTATTTAGGCTCAGAGCAAAATTCAATATAAATTCTATTTACATAAATGATCAATCGAAATTACAGCTAATTTCTTCTACTGAAAAAAGAATAACTGAATACAGGCAGAAAGGTACATCCAAGAAAAATGTTGCACATGACATAACCACGATGGGAATGAGCAGAGCACCCAGAATGACTCTCTTGCCTCTCTCTCACCTCCTCCACCACCGGGCACATTCCCACTGCCGGAGGCTCCTGACCTTTAGAGAGAGATCAAGCCCCTCTGCTTGTCCCATAACAACTGGCAGCTGCTGTGTACCTCATGAAGGGAGGGGCAGTGATGGAGGGAGTCACACCCTCCCTGATACTCCCCTAAAGCTTTTTGCCATCATCCACCCCAGGCGTGCAGAACACCCCCCAGCCACCTCTGCGCCATGTCTGCAGCAGCTCCTATCCCTCTGCACAGAGCCATAAGTGAACTTCCAAGTGGCATCAAGGAAAAAAAAACAGAAAGAGGAAGGAGGTCTGATTTGTAGCAATGGTTTCTACAGTTGATTTTCCTAGAAATGATTTAAAGTGGGGAACACGTTTGGAAACAAAGTGAGTGGAGATACACTCTATTTTTTTTTTTTAATGGGATCAACATACATGGGATTCTCAGACTTAACACCCACCTCCCATTTTTGGATGACTTGCTGTTCTCAAATGAATATGTGTTGAAATTGCCTATTTGGAGAATATGCAGTGGGCACAGAAACAGGAAGCTCTCCCAGACTTGAGAGGTTGGCAAACATAGTGAGGTAGGTCTTATAATAACTGCTGGTTTATATATTTTTGCGTTATTCTCTTCTCATTTCAATCTAAACACATATGTTTGTAATTTTCAAAATGCATATGCCTGGATATTTACTGTGGAAATAAACAAGCTGACTGAAAGAATATTTTTAAGATGAGGAAAAAGATAAACAATGCAATAAAGGGCAAAATTTTAATTCCTCTAGCCTAAACCTTGATCTCTCTTACTGCTCTTTTCTCATCCAAGAATTCTGTGGAGGTAAGTAGGAACCATTACTCTTTCTCAAGAGCTCTGTAAAGTCCTGTTAAGTGGGGCGTCAAACATTGGTGAAAGACTTTCCTTCTAGAAGGGGTTGTCTCAAGAGATTGTTTTGTAGCTGTTGTCTCTGTACTCTTCCTGCAGTCACAGTTCTGTCTTCCTGTCCCTACAGCACCAATTCTCATATGTAAGAGATCTCATGATCTCCTTGCTACTTGCATAGCTTCACAGCAAGTAGGCCTTGCAAACATCAAAAAATAAGAAGACTCATTGTGAAACTGTAAAATACTTTATTCTTCTAAGCTGACTGAACTTCACTTTGAGTCTGTGCCTTTATTGTTCATGAAAGAGTTGCATTGCTACCAGAAAAAAATCCTGTTGAAACAAAATGTTTGCCTTTATCTTGATTCTGTTGCCAGAAGGTTGTTAATTTGAAGGTGTTAACACTTCCATCTTTTACAGGAGTGAGACATCTAGGGTACATTCCCTGAGGCCATGCTTTCCAGAAGAGCTCTTTGTGGCAGCAAAGCTCTTGGAAAAGGCCCTGTATCTCAGCAAATCAGATGTCAGTCAGCACAAAAGGCCTGTGATTTCTGTGAATTATAGCTGCCATAAGGTGGGGAAACCTTCAATCCTAAAATTTAGAGTTACAATTTCCATTGCTTTGAAAGTATAAATTAAAATAACAATTTATTTACTGAAAGTGCAGACAGTTAATTCAATATAATCTTTTGCAAATTATTTTATATATAGGTTTTTGCTGAAAAAAAAACCCAAACCAAATCTGGCCTTACCTACTCCATATTACAAACTCTCTGTTATAAAATACAGCCAATTTGAAATCTGTCTAAAATCATACCCTTAAGTGCTTTCTTCCCATTTTCAACAATGAAGACCTCATATTTGAACACCTCACAGCAATCTGACCAGAGGAGAAGCATTACTGGACCTGTTGCTCACCAACACTGGAAACCAAGGAATAACTAGATTGGTGGTAGCCTAGACTGTTGTAAACATACACTGGTGGAACTCACAGTCTTGAGGGAAATGGGCCAGGTGAAGAATAGAGTCAGGGTGCTAAATTTTTAGGAGAACAAACTTTCAGGTTTTTATGAAATTGGTGCATAGGACGCCCTGGGAAACTGTCTTCAGGAACATAGGAAACGAACAGAGCTGGAAGCTCTTTAAGGACATTTTTTTGTGGAGCACAAGAGCTCTCAATTCCTGCATGTATGAAATTGAGCAAGGAAGGCAGGAGACTGGCACGTGTCAGTAACTTCTCCTGGTCAAACTAAAGTGTAAGATGGAAATGCAGAGACAGTGGAGCCAGGGATATGTATCCTGGAAAGAATATAGGGACACTGCCTGGATGCATAGGGATAGGATTAGGAAAGCTAAGGCACAGTTGGGGCTGAGTTTGTTGAGGGATATTAATAATAACAGTAATTTTAAAAAATGTTTTTCATAAGTATGTTGGCCAGAAAAGAAAGACTGAAGAAAGTGTATCACCCCCTGGTAAATAAGACAGGAGAGCTAGTGACGACTGGCATGGAGAAAGCTGATGTATTCGATGAATTTTTGCTTCAATTTTTAATTATAATCTCTCTTCCCACATCTCTGAAGCCACTGAAACTCAAGACAGAGACTGGGGGAAATGAAGTCTGCCCCATTATAGAAGAAGATCAGGTTTGAGACCACAGGAGGAACCTGAACAGAGACAAGTCATGGAACCTGACAAGATAGATCCCAGGATCCTGAGGGAATTGGCTGATGTAGTTGTCAAGCCACTTTCTACCATATCTGAAAAGCTGTGGCAGTCAGGCAAAGTACCTGGTGACTTGAAAAAGGGAGGCATCACATCCATTTTTAAAGAGTCTGAAAAGGAGGAACCTGGGAACCACCAACTCATCAGCATCCCATCTGTGCTTGGTAAGATCATGGAGTAAATCTTCCTGGAAGACATGTCAAAATATATGTCAGACAAGGAGGTGGTTAGATAGCCAGCCAGCATGACTTCATTGAATGAAAATTGGGCCTTCTATGATTGAGTGGCTTAATCAGTGGACAAGGAAAGAGCAATTGAAGCCACCTATCTAGAATTCTGTAGGGCCTTTGATATGGTCTCCCCCAAAATTCTTGCCTGTAAACTGGAGAAATACAGATTTGGCGGATGGAGTATTAGATGGATAAGGAATTGTCTGGATGGTCACGTTCACAGAGTTTATAATCAATGGCTCAGTGTTGTTGCAGAAACCAGGATTTTTTCAAAGCTCTTGGGAA
>VZZY01002068.1:7031-32156 GCA_013400335.1 Eurystomus gularis
CCTGCTGCCCACGCTGCTGGGGATGCAGCCCAGGATGCGGCGGGTTTTCAGCACCCCAGGCAGAGGAGCTGTTCCCACGTGTCCCCCCAAGCCTCACCCTTGCGGTAGTTGTGGCGGTAGATGTGGAACGCGTACAGCAGCTCGTAGTAATTGTGGGTCATCAGGTCCACCGCTCGAGCGTGCGATTCGATGATCCCCACGACCTGCGGCACACGGAGGCTCCAATGGGTTGGCCATCCCTCCGCAGAGAGGGGTTGTGCCCCCCATGCAGAGCAGGCCAATTACCTCGTTAAGGAGGTTGACGTAGGGGAACTCCACCAGGTCCTGGAGCTGGGAGCGCTCGCAGAGAACCACCACTAGCTGGCGTAGACAGTCCAGCTGCCTGCGAGAGAGAAGCGTGACCCTTCTGGAGGAGCACCTCCAGGGTTCAGGCTTTAAGCCACGACACGCTGCTTTGTGATGAGCTCTGAGGTTTTTTTTTTCTGGCTTAGAAACAAGAAATCCCTTCAGGCTTCTTCAGCGCTGGAAGTAGCGATCCTGGAGGGCAGAGATCCTCTCCAAAGCCCTCTCCGGAGGGCAGGCTCCCTCCCTCAGCTCTGTTTGGTAAGATTTTCTTCAGCCTCAACTAAAATGCGTTCCTACTTCTCCTCCAAACATCTATTCCAGCCATTCCTCCTCTGCTCGGGCGAAGCTTCCTCTCTGCAGCTCACTTCCCAGCTGAAAATCCAACGCCAAATCTTTTCTTTATTAAACTAAACTGACGGGACTCCCAAAGCTTTTCCACATCCAACATTGCCTGCAATCCTTCAGCCATTCTGGCTCCTCCCTGAACCAGGATTTTTCCCGTCCTTTGAGACAGTGCCAATCCCAGCGGTCCTCACCAAAACGAGCTAGTTTTACTTTTCAGACACACCTTTACGGGAGCTAAACCAGGACCTCTCAGCACAGCAGCCGCGTCCTGCCCTAAAGCATCACCTTCCTTTTCTTTTGGTGCAGAGACCTCCGAGACAAGTGAGCTTAAAGGCACTAAACCATCACCTACCTGCTCGGATCTGGGTTTTGGGTTAAGGCTACGTATGCTTCACTGTTGTGCCCTAAATCCAAGTGATGCTTGAAGATGCAAGTCCTCAAAGTCGCCTGGAAACACCGAAGAGCACAAACCGGCAGGTTTCGAGTTATACAACTGAAAAGAAGCTCCCTGAAGAAACATCTTGATGCAAAAGAAGTGGCCCATACCTGGCTCCTGCGGTCATCTGCTGACTCCATGATGGCCAGGGTGGCCAGCTGGATGACCAGCTCCGGCAAGCCCACCATATCCAACAAGCGCAGAACCTGGAGGAGACAGGAGGCTGGGGTCAGGTTGGCAAGGAGGGGTTCACAAGCTGCTCCTGCTCCTACCAACCGTAAGAGCAAGGAAAATTTGTGTCTGTTTCTAAGCGATCAGACTGAAAAAGGAATGATGTCCATAAGTCGCAGAGGCCGGATCCAAATCCCAGCACAACAGGCCCAGGCTCCGGCTCTGCTGGAGGATTCATCTCCACACGTGTGAGTTCTCCAAAGCGTCTCAGCACAGATGGTTCCAGTAAACCCCCGTGACAGGTGAATGATTCTGTCCCCAAGCACGCACGAGCTGCGTTAGAGAAGTTCCCTCTCCGGGGGCTCCTGACAGGTCTCATGTTTTCCAGAGTTTAAAATCAGGGAATCTGGGCTCCCCAGTTCAGGAGGGACAGAGATCTACTGGAGAGAGTCCAGCAGAGGCTGCGAGGATGAGGAGGGGACTGGAACAGCTGCCTGCTGAGGAAAGGGTGAGAGACCTGGGGCTGGTTAGTCTGGAGAAGAGAAGCCTGAGAGGGGATCTAATGAATGGGGATCAATAGATGAGGGCTGGGGGTCAAGAAGAAAGGGGCAACCTCTTCTCACTTGTGCCCTGCGACAGGACAAGGGGCAAGGGATGCAAGCGAGAGCACAGGAAGTTCCACCTCAACATGAGGAGGAACTTCTTGACTGTGAGGGTGACAGAGCCCTGGAACGGGCTCCCCAGAGAGGTTGTGGAGGCTCCTTCTCTGGAGACTTTCCAGACCCATCTGGATGTGTTCCTGTGTGACCTGCCCTAGATTCTCTGGTCCTGCTTGGCAGGGGGGTTGGACTCGATCTCCAGAGGTCCCTTCCAACCCCCCACATTCTATGAATCCCTCAGAACGAGCCCAGGCGCAAGCTTGCAGCCTGTCTGAACCGTGCTGTGATGCAGGAAGAAAGATCTTATCTCAATTTCAAGACATTAATTTTCATCTGCCTCAAAGCTCAGCATCATCCCCTTAAGCAGCACCTTCCATCCAGCCTGGACATGTCTGGCTTCTGCCTCCAGCAGCTGGATCTCACCCTGCCTTTGTCTGCTGGGTAACAAAGTCCTCTGCTATTAGGAAACTAAGAGGTGGAAAGTACCTGGCTTCACACGCTCCTCGTCATCAGCCCCCAGAGAAAGTCAGCAGAGGTTTCACCTCCCCAAAAAAAAAAGTGTGTTTTCTGAATCTCAAGCCACTTCCCCAAAAGCTGGGGACGGAGCAGGAATTCTCCCTCTGAGCAGTGTCTGTGTGGAACGACTCGGTGCCAGGTTGCTCGGCCAGGACAGCGTGTGCGGGGCCGGCTCAGCCGTACCTTGCTGTAGTACTGCAGGCGTGGCGTGGAGACCATCTCCCCCTCCTCGGCTTGGATCAGCCTCTCCAAGAACTCTTCTCTTCCCACTTCTGACGCAGCTTGGCGGAAACAGTCCAAAGCCTGGAAGCAGAGCAGAAAGCAGCTTGTGTGTGTCCTCAGGGGACCAGCCCAGCCTGTGCTACCTGTTCCACCTCCAACGTACGGGATCTGCTGGCCCCAAGAGAATGAGAATTTCCCCAAGAGCAGATCCCACCACCTCACTCCAGCCCCATTCTTTGCCCAAAGGAGGCAGAGCTCGAGGTGGATGTTTTCTGACTTGCACAGCAGAAATGAGAAGGCTCCAGAGAGACCCTCTGGTGACCTTTCAGTGCTTCAAGGGGCCTGTCAGAAAGGTGGGGAGAGACTTTTGAGCAGGGCCTGTCGGGACAGGACAAGGGGGGGTGGTTTGAAACTAAAGGAGGTGGATTTAGACTGGAGAGAAGGAAGGAATTTCGGACACTGAGGGTGGTGAGAGCCTGTCTGAGGTTGCCCAGAGAGGTGGTCACTGCCCCATCCCTGGCACCATTGCAGGTGAGGTTGGCCGGGGCTCTGAGCAACCTGCTCTAGTTGCAGATGTCCCTGCTCCCTGCAGGGGGGTTGGATGAGATGACCTTGGAAGGTCCCTTCCCTCCTAAACCAGTCTGTGATTCTAAGAAACTAGGCTGGCCCTGTCACCTCCTCCCTCTCAAGGGGAAAGGTCCCAAACCCCAGAGGGACGCAGCACCAGAAGGAGACAAGGGCCTTACCTTGTGTCCCTCACCCATGACGAGGTAGCACTGGCCCATCATGAAGCAGCAGGAGCCCATGTTCACGTGGCACCACGGCTGCAGCAGGCGAATGTACTCCTGCAGGAGAGGAGGAACACGAGTGTCAGTGTAGGTCAGCCCTCGCTCATGACCTGCGGCCACCCAGGATTAGGGCTCCAACACCAGAGCACCATTTTGGTGGCCCCTTTAGCTGCTGGGCTCACACAGACCTTGCTCTTCCAGCTCAAGGGCTGGTTTCCCCAGCCCCAAAGTCCCTTCAGTGCACAGATGGGGAGACACCCCAACGTGCTCCCACAACAATCTGCATTGAATAGCTCCAGAAGCACACCAGAAATAGCACCCACGTGTGGGACACCACTTGTGTCCCAGAACTGAGACACAAGGGTCTCTACAACTGCTGAAGCACAAAGGGAACATCACGATGGTTCACACAGAGCACGTATGGAGCTCGGATGTGTGAAGGCAGCAGAAGAACAGGCAAAGCAGGCATGAGAAGAGCAGTGCAGGAGAGAGAGAGCAGCCAAGGAAGCCCACGGACTACGGCAAGAATCTGATGGGTGTGGGGTGGAGTGCTGATGGCTCCAGGGACACGCTGTAAATAAAGCCACCACGCAATGCTGGCCAAAGCCACAGGGCAACACGACTCAACCTGGCCCTGCGCCTGCTCTGTGGGGATAATGGAAGGGCTGCAAAGTGTCATCACCTACGGAAAAGCACGATGAAGACTCAAAAGCTGGCATCCCTCGTGCCCGCGAGAGCGGCGTATGCTTGGAGAAGCAGAGTTGTGCTGCTAGCAGGGCTGAGGGACTCAGCGGGAAAGGAGGAGGAGAAGCCAGGACCTGGCAACAAAGCCAAGGTCTCACCGCCCGACCTGCGTCTTTGCAAACGCGTCAAGCGCCGGCACAGGCACCTCACCCACGGGGCCACACGAAGCCACGTGGCAACACATCCTCCGAGGCCGGATTCACCGCTCAGATTAGCCACCTACAAGAGCTCAATCCCACCCCAGGCTTGCTCGACAGCTTGCTGTACAGAACAAGCCGCAAGGAGAGGTTTGGCCCTCAGCCCAGGCCAGCACGTTGGTCACTAGACCTTCTCCGCGCCTGCTACTCGCAGAGCTCTTCCTGTATCTCCACCTCTATTTGGGTCACCCTGCTCGCGCTCACAGCAAATCTGGTGTTAGCTCCGCGAGGTTAATCCAAGTTTACGTGACCGACCGGGATCAGTAAGCGCAGCAGAAGGTAGCGGGAGGAGGAAGAGCCCGCTCCTGCCGAGATAAAAGTCTCTCGCCTCTCCTCGAGGCGGGACGCAAGCGAGGCGAAAGCAAATGTGAGGAAATTCAAAGCGAGCTCGAGAGCGCACATATGCCAGGAGGAACAGCGATGCTGCCCAAACCGTCCTGGCATTTCCTGCCTCAGCTCTGCGGATTTGACGTTCTGCTCGGCGGTAACGTGAACACAAAAGGAAGCGCTGCAGCCCCCGGGTGAAAGAGGCTGTGAGAATAAAAGGTTCTGCCAAGCGCAGGAAAAACCTCTCGCTACCGACCGCCTGCGCCTCAAGGGCTGCTGGGGGTCGGGGATGGAACGTGTCACGCTGCAGATAAAGAATCAAGAGGTTCAGAACTGGAGCACAAGCAGCTACAGCTCCAAAGCTGGGAAGAGATTGTGGAGAAGCAGGGTCTGAAATTGTGTGGCCTGCAGGATCAGGGCAGGAAGTGTCCCCCTGAATGTGGCACTGGGGAGGCCAAACCTTGAATCCTGGGGTCAGGTTTGGGTCCCTCACTCCAAGAAGGACCTTGAGGGGCTGGAGCGTGGCCAGAGAAGGGCAACAAAGCTGGGGAAGGGTCTAGAGCAGGAGTGTGGTGAGGAGCAGCTGAGGGAGCTGGGGGTGTTGAGCCTGGAGCAAAGGAGGCTCAGGGGAGACCTTCTGGCTCTGCACAACTCCCTGACAGGAGCTTGGAGCCAGGTGGGGTCGGGCTCTTCTCCCAAGGAACAAGTGACAGGACAAGAGGAAACGGCCTCAAGTTGCTCCAGGGGAGGTTGAGGTTGGAGCTGAGGAAGAATTTCTTTGGTGCAAGGGCTGTGAAGGGCTGTGCCAGGCTGGGCAGGGCAGTGGTGGAGTCCCCATCCCTGGAGGGGTTTCCAAGCCGTGGAGATGTGGTGCTGAGGGACGCGGGTTAGTGGTGCCCTGGCAGTGCTGGGGGAACAGCTGGACCCGATCTTCAAGGTCTCTTCCAACCAAAAGGATTGTGTGGTTCTGCGAAGGACTCACCTGCAGCTGGCTGTACTGACAGCTGCCCATCAGGCACTCAGGGAAGAGGAAGCCGGGATTGCTGGGCCACCTGAGCTGAGGTTAAGGAACTCAGAGAGCTCGGAGAAGCAGTCAGAGGCAGCACGGCTCCAGTGCTCGGTTTGTCAGGGGAAAGGAGAGAAGATTAAACTGCTCTCTATACAAGTCATTATTCTGTAATAAGATTTATCCATATTAGAACAAAACCATTAGCATATCTAATCCACAACTGCCCAAATCCCGTTACCCTTCCAAATCTCCCAGCATCGCACCTCACCAAGGCAAGTTGCTGGAGCTCAGGGGCTTAAAGTCAAGCACTCAAAATCCTTTATTGTGCACCTAAATGGGACGGATTCTGCGAAATCTGAAAATACCCGCAAATCCCATCAGCAGTAACAACAGTCACTTGTTCGGGAGACTTGTCTTGAAATTTGGGTAGGGAAAACATTGGTTTTGGAACCGCGTAAGGCTCGGTGGTGGTGATGGTCAATGTATGGCCTCGAGCACTCTGCAGCCCACCCACCCTGAGCCCAAACCCTCCTCCCCCAGCCCCTCCAGTGCTCCCAGGAGCGGGATGGGATGCACAGCCTCACGCAGGGGCTCTGGCACTGCCACGCCGTATGGAAACCACCCCTGGCCAGAGCCCGGCAAGAGAGCCAAGGATACAGGAGCGGCAGAAAGTCGGCCACGATGGCGGTGATGAGATGGGGCCAGTTCAAACTTGTTTCGGCCAAAGAGGCGTTTGGTTGCGAGAAGAGTCGGGATACGATGTGCTTTCTGGCCACTTCCTGAAAGAAGAGCTCCACGATTGTTTGAGGGCCGGATACTGAAAGGACAAGTGAAAGGAGCGCTGAGAAGAGTGCCCGCGGCAGCCGCCCCAGGGCTTTACACCGCGCTGTGCTCGCCAGCCCGAGCATCAGGGATTAAGTCAGAGCAAAATGAGCACGTCCAATACTCGACCTTGTTGGTTTTGGGTTTCTCTTGCCGTCTGGTTAAGTCAGAGGGAGCAGCAGGAGATCAAAGAGCCACATACTGCAGCGTTCATTAACCACAACTCAATTAGAACACCAGGAGAAAGGGCTGTGCTCTCTCTCCACTCGCACCGTTCCCAGCCCAGCTGCAGCTTTGCAGCAGGAGTGTTTTGGGGGCACGCTGATGTGGCTTATCTGGCTCTGGTCAAACGCCTCATTCCAGCACCCCGAGCAGCCCAACCTCCCCTTCGCTAGCTGTGCTCAACGCCTCTCCCCGCGCTGCCACCTCCTCTCTATCTTCCCCACGTCTCACATATTTTTCCCCGAAGCACAGCGGCCAAACAGGCCTCTCCTCACGAGCGGGCCAAGAAATACCCCACGACACCAGCACGCACAAAGGATGCTTTCAGCTTCGCCTTCACGCGCTGACATTTACACCCAAACCGAGACGCTCCGTCAGGGAGAGTTTGGACGCTGGAGATCACAACCCTGCTTACCAAGAGCACGGATGCCCCAGGCCCGTCAGCGAGCGGAGGAGATTCTCCCCGAGCTCGCAGCCCTTCACACGCTGCAGTGCTGCTTGTCCCGGGCTGTCTCAGCCCCCTCAGCCTCGAAGCACAGACCAGTCACTGCACGCTCTTACCGGCACGTTTCCTGCCCTGCCCCACTCACCACCTCCCTCTGCAACCACTTCAAGGTGCCACCCTCCTAATTCACCTGCCTCACAACCCCCCTCCCGTAGGGTTTCTCCCCCGAGACCACCGCGTACGTCTTTCCAGCAAGACTCTTAAAACGTGAGTGAATTTACCAGCTGTGATTTCCCCCCCGAGCTCCCAGCAGAGAGCAACACTCGCGTCTGAATGGCAAAGCAGTAGAAGCACAAGCAGGTTTTGGAGATGGATTTCTAAATTGTCCTGCTTCCCCAGGCTGCTGCTCCTGGTCACTGTGGCATAAAGGCCAGCAAGAAGGACATGCGGGGTCTGACCCACCACGTACGGGAGCGAGGTGGACACTGCTGGGGCCACAATTAATGTTTGGCTGAGAGAGGCCTATTCTGCACACCAAGAAGGACCTTGAGGGGCTGGAGCGTGGCCAGAGAAGGGCAACGGAGCTGGGGAAGGGTCTAGAGCAGGAGTGTGGTGAGGAGCAGCTGAGGGAGCTGGGGGTGTTGAGCCTGGAGCAAAGGAGGCTCAGGGGAGACCTTCTGGCTCTGCACAACTCCCTGAGCGGAGGTTGGAGCCAGGTGGGGTTGGGATCTTCTGCCAAGGAACAAGTGACAGGACAAGAGGAAACGGCCTCAAGTTGCACCAGGGGAGGTTGAGGTTGAAGCTGAGGAACAATTTCTTTGGTGCAAGGGCTGTGAAGGGCTGTGCCAGGCTGGGCAGGGCAGTGGTGGAGTCCCCATCCCTGGAGGGGTTTCCAAGCCGTGGAGATGTGGTGCTGAGGGCCAGGGGTTAGTGGTGCCCTGGCAGTGCTGGGGGAACGGTTGGACTTGATGAGCTTAAAGGTCTCTTCCAACCAAAATGATTCTCTGGTTACACCCTCCCTGGGCTGAGGTTAAGACCCACATCTCTGGTCCAAGCCCAGTGCTACAAGATACTCTGTTGTTATGGTTGTTTTCCATGGACAACATGCCGATCATCCCCACGTAAAGTGGGGTCATTCACGCAGCTCCCTGCACGAACTTCCCTCCAGTGGCAGAGACACAACGTTGAAGAGCTGCAAGAGCAACCGAGAGCTGCTGAGCTGGGATGTCTTACCAAGCTTGTGGGGCGTCAGCGCAGTGGTGTCTGCCAGCTCCAGCACGGAGAGATGCTGCAGGTTAGACTCCCTGGAGAAGAAAAAGCCGTCAGTGAAGGGACAACAAACCGCCTCCTGCTTTAATTGCACTCATTGCTCAACTCAAACGACTCCCACTGCTGAAAAAGGCGAGAGCGCACGGAACATCGAGCCCTCGCTCCGCAGAATTAGCACAAAGCAGAGTCAGCTCCGAACGTGGAAGGGAAAAAAAACCCTCCCCAGCACAACCTGACTCCTGGGGTGATACTCCCATGGCAAGCACCAGCTTTTCATACCAGGAAGGGCATTTCAGGTGGGCTTAGCAGGAACCTCCAATCATTCAAAACCAGAACAGGAACAGCTGAGACTTACAGCGTGTCGACAGGGACGTCCGAGGCCAGGCACTGGCTTGCCCACCGGATCAGGTAGTAGGACAGCAGGAGGGGAGAGGTGCGGTGCAGCAGGTCCTGCTGAGACTGGAACAGTTGACCCCCTCCCAAAACCATCTGCAAGCAAACCAGAGAGGTTGGCACAGTGAGAGGCCAAGCCCAGAGCGACAGCAGGACAAGGGCAGTGCGTGGGGTTTGTGTCGGGCTCAGCTTGTCCCTCCTGCCAACACCAAGGTGGTCAATAGCTCAGCAGCTAACTCAGTCCACCCAGGGGACCAGCAGGACTCTCGCACGCACCAGAATAGCCCAGTCACAAATTACAGCGTCACCGTAGAGCATTTAGTTAACTCTAGTTAACAGCAGTTAACTATTCTGGTGGCCTGACTGCATGGGGAAAGTTATCACAGAACCATAGAGTGGTTTGGGTGGGAAGGGACCTTCCAAGGTCATCTCATCCAACCCCCCTGCAGGGAGCAGGGACATCTGCAACTAGAGCAGGTTGCTCAGAGCCCCGGCCAACCTCACCTGCAATCCTTCCAGGGATGGGGCAGCCACCACCTCTCTGGGCAGCCTGGGCCAGGGGCTCACCACCCTCAGCACAAAAAATTTCTTCTCTCCGGTCTAAATCTCCCTCTTTTAGCTTAAAACCACCCCCCCTTGTCCTGTCCCAACAGGCCCTGCTCAAAATGTCTGTCCCCAGCTTTCTTGTAGGCCCCTTGAAGTCCTGCAAGGCCACCAGAAGGTCTCCCTGGAGCCTTCTCTTCTCCAGGCTGAACAAGCCCAACTCTCCCAGCCTGGCCTCCCAGCAGAGGGCTTCCAGCCCTCCCATCATTGCTGGGGCCTCCTCTGGCCCCGCTCCACCAGGTCCATGTCTCTGCTGAGGACTCCAGAGCTGCCCCAGCACTGCAGGGGGGTCTCCCAGAGCGCAGCAGAGGGGCAGGATCCCCTCCCTTGCCCATGAAGTTGAATGACCAAAGCTACGTGCAGCCAGTGCCAGCAAGCTCCTGACACCAGGGAAAAGGTGCTTTGTGCTGCTGCACTGACACCACCGAGAGTCAAACCACAGCTTTGCTGCAGAGACCACCTCAGGGACACACACCACATCACGTCCCTGTTGCCCCAGCCAAGAGCATGGCCAGGTGACACGGGAGGACAAGCAATCCACGCTTGTGAAGGACACCAGCACAGCAAGGTCACAAAGCAGCAGGTCCTCACCAAGGCAGCAGCAGGACACGTGCCTCGGGAGAGCCTGGCTGCAGAAGGGCACCTTGCAACGGGCTTTCAACGCTCCCAGGACAGCTTATCCAGGAGGAAGGGCATTTCTTTTCAACCGAGAAACCACAGCAGTAGCGTTCCCAAGTAAATATTGGTTTAAACAACACTCCCTTTGCGGGGGAACTTGTTCCACATCCCTGCATCCACTCAAACCATCGGCATTATCCCTCACGTGGCCGCACGCTCAACAGGATGGACCCAGCTCAGCCCAGGACCACAAACAGCTGCCAGCAGAGCGGCTGCAGCAGCCTCACCACGGCCTTGGGTAAGCACTGCTGCTGGGACACCAAAGGGCTGGGACATTGCACGTTTGTCCTCTGCACGGAGCTGAGAAAGGCATCTGTTGGACTTGCTGCATCTTGGGAAGTTCTGTTTGATTCTATTCGATCAGTCAACAGTAACTTAATTATAATTGTTTTGGTCGGACTCTTCTCCCAAGGAACAAGTGACAGGACAAGAGGAAACGGCCTCAAGTTGCACCAGGGGAGGTTGAGGTTGGACACGAGGAACAATTTCTTTGGTGCAAGGGCTGTGAAGGGCTGTGCCAGGCTGGGCAGGGCAGTGGTGGAGTCCCCATCCCTGGAGGGGTTTCCAAGCCGTGGAGATGTGGTGATGAGGGCCAGGGGTTAGTGGTGCCCTGGCCGTGCTGGGGGAATGGTTGGACTCGATCTTAAAGGTCTTTTCCAACCAACACGAGTCTGTGATTCCACCACGGTGTGTGCTGGGCTGTGCCGTGGTGTGGGGGGGCCAGGGAAGAGGCGGCAGAGCTGTACGTGCTCAGGAAGTGCCGTCTCAGGCGGGAGGCTGAAAACGATGCCCTCGTCCCACCCAGAGAGCTTCGCTTCCTGGGTGCTCAGTGTGGAAGGGAGGAGTCAGGGTGTGAGCACAGAGCACCTGCTGCTTTGTTCAGGAGGACAGAAGAGGAGAGAACAGGGCTTGGCCCAAGCCTGGGGCTAGTTCAACCTGCCAGCATTTTGTGGGAAGAGACAAGAGCTCACAGCCTGGCACCAGCTGAGCCCCAGATGCCCAAGTTCAAAGCGTGTACGTGCGGCCTCGGGGGCCGTACTCACAGGATCTCCCAGCCGCAGCAGCAGCTGCTGGAGGATCAGCAGGTCCCGGCAGATCAGGAAGCGGATGGTGGCAATCTTACACACCCCGCAGCACACCACGCTGACAGCGGTGCCGCTGCCGTACAGCTGGGCGAGGTTCAGGCGCATATTTAGGTGAGGAGCTGAAAGACAGAATTGTGAGATGAGGGGAGGAAAGAGATAGATGAGAGCTCCGCTTGAACCGCCGCTTTCCCAGCCCGGATGCTTTGCTGCGGAGCTTTCACCTCTTTCCATGTCCGCATCCGTCTCGTAGTCCATCTCTCGGATGAGCATTCCGATGGCATGGATGGGGTTCCGGATCTCCTGCAGTTTGCTGTGTATATCCTCCATCACATTTTCCCTGCAAAGCGGAAAAGATGATCACAACCGTCAGCAACGTGAGGTTTGAACTGAAGAGGGCTCCCCTTCCTTCCCTTCCCCATCCTCCCTGGAAGGGAGCGGAGCTCAGCAGCCTGGCCATTCCTGATGGGAATCCTCTTCTGGTTTTATTGCAGCGCCTGCGGGCACCAGGCTATTTATTCCGCTCCCCCAGGCTACCAGGAAATAGCAGTCAGATGGCTGGCATTCCACGGGGGAATGACTTCGGGAGGAGAGCGAAGTAACCACAGCCTTGACCAAGGCTCTGACCTCTACCTAACGTCTGCAGACTTGCTTTGCAAACTGCAACGATCCTCTTCTGCTCTCTATCTCACCTGAGCATCCCCAAAACATCTTTTCAGGGGCCCCAGGCAACAGCCAGGGGAGTCTGGGTGAGAAACCCTGCTAACATCATGCTCCCCACCTCTGGAAAAGTCTCCAGCAGCACAGGGAGAGCCCCCACATCCCAGAAGAGCTTCGATGTTAATCAAGGATGGTTCCAGGCAACCCCTGCTCGGCCATAAAACCCGTCTCCTTACGTGTCATTAGCTATCAAGTCCTCCAGGATCTGCTCTGCAGCCTTTTCTGGAGGCTGGAGGCGGGAGCAAGCCATTTCCATAATGAATGCCATTTCCATGGAAATTGATTCTCCGATCAGGCGAAGGCACTGGACAAGACAGACAACATCACGAGACATCTCCAAATCTGTAATGAAAGAATCTAACTGTACATTTACAAGAGATTTCAAAGCGAAGGTGGGAAGACCAGTCAAAGACCAGTTTGTCCAGCTCCTATCAGCAAACTACCGGCAGCAGATTGGTCTCAGTCCCACGGATCAAACGGACCCTTCCCTGCTATGAAGCCAAATTAAAACTTGGAGCGGACAAGGGGAAGATTTGGGCTTTATTATTTGGAAAGTGAAAAATAAAACCCAACGACATTCCCTCCAAGGGATTTTCTCCAGCCACAGGTTGAAAGGAAATAATTAGCGTGGCCTAAGAGCCCAGCTCGGGGAGCCCAGCTCTGCTAGGCAGAGCAGAGTTCCAGCAGCACCACCTCTCCCAGCCCAGAGAGGATTTTCACATTCTTTGAAGCAATCAGCAAACGTCGGGGGTTTAAAGTCGCTGCTTTGCAACGCTTGACGCACGTGGGTTTTAAATTAAGTCACGTTTTGGGGGGGACGTTTAAAACGGGGCAGGAACCGCCGGCCTCCCAACCCAGGCCTCCAGCTTCCCGTCCCTCGCAGCCAGAAATAGCTCGGCCAAACAGATGACGGTTCTTCTTGAGCAAAAAATAAAAATCACTCGAGCATGGAAGTGGAGCTTAGGTAACATTTTCCATGGCCTTTTTCTTGTGAAACGTCACTCCAGGGCCAGCAAAGCCCGGAGGGCACCATGGCGACACTATCAGCCACAGCTTGCTGGGGCACCTACTTCCTGGAGAGGACCACGGGGACGGCCCCTCCCCAAGCGCTCACACAAAACCACCCTGCCCAAAACTCCGTTTGCAGATGGGGCAGCTGAGCCCGGCTCAGAGGGGCCCAGCTTTTCCTGCCCACCTGTAATCCCGGAGTTTACTCCATCAGCAAGACGTGGGTTGGGGAGTTCTACAGCAGAGAACCACTTGCACCCAGTCAGAGCAGGGCCTGCAGCTCGCGGGGCGGGTAAAGCTGAGTGAGCGCCCAGCTCACTGAGAGAACATTGAACAAGGTTCATTTCGGAACCGTTTCGTTCAGAAACAGGAGCTGCTGCATCCTGCTTTCCCCACCAGCTCTGGGGAGTGGCCAACACACCCTGGAGCTCCAACCTGGCGGCTCTGTCCCACAGAGCAGGTGTGAAGAGGCCACCGGTTGCCTGCAGCCCACACAGGTGAGTTTGTAAAGCCACGAGGGCAAAGGATCCACCGAATTTCCTTGTCCTGGAGCAACCCAGGCTGAAATCTAAAATTCACCCTTTTTTAAGTTATCTGAAATAAGTCAGGGCAGGTTTGGAGCCTCAGCACCATCCTCTAACTCCTGGTGTGAGCACGATGGGAGGTTCCACAAAACAGAACTCCCTACAAATGCCGAAATAAGGAAACTGTCTCCACACGGGCAACTATGGAGTCAGGAGCACTGTGAGAGGCCTCTAGAGAAACCCCCGTGTCCCTCTGCTTCCCTGCATTTCCACCTCCAACAGTGAAGGAGCTCTACATCTCCTCACTTACCATCAAAGATGGCAACATCATCCTCGGTCAGGAGGTGCTCGTTGGAGAGGAGATAGAGATGGTCCACCAAGGAGCAGGGCACGAGGAAAGACAGGGAGCCCTAGAAAAGTGAGGAGAAAGCCATTCTTTGAGCTCCACAGAGCCACACCTCGGTCAGAAGTCCTCCCTGGAGATCACCACCACTCACCTTCTTCAGCAGGCACACCATGCCGGTGTAGGGGTTCAAGTGCAGCGCCAGCGGCCGCGAGAGCGCTTCTTGGTACTGAAGGCAGCAGGCGTAGAACTTGGACCAGAACTCCACTTGCAGTTGCCAGAACTCCTCCAGCGAGCACTCGTATTCTGTCACGCTGCCCTGGAACTAACGGGACCAAAACAAGATGTCAGATGAACCAGAGAGCAGGAGTGTGGTGAGGAGCAGCTGAGGGAGCTGGGGGTGTTGAGCCTGGAGCAAAGGAGGCTCAGGGGAGACCTTCTGGCTCTGCACAACTCCCTGACAGGAGCTTGGAGCCAGGTGGGGTCGGGCTCTTCTGCCAAGGAACAAGTGACAGGACAAGAGGAAACAGCCTCAAGTTGCACCAGGGGAGGTTGAGGTTGGAGCTGAGGAACAATTTCTTTGGTGCAAGGGCTGTGAAGGGCTGTGCCAGGCTGGGCAGGGCAGTGGTGGAGTCCCCATCCCTGGAGGGGTTTCCAAGCCGTGGAGATGTGGCGCTGAGGGACACGGGTTAGTGGTGCCCTGGCAGTGCTGGGGGAACAGTTGGACCCGATGAGCTTAAAGGTCTCTTCCAACCCAAATAATTCAATGATTCTATGAACAACTACAACGTTCAGGCTGCTGCCTGTGTGTCACACCTTCACACAGTTAAGGTTTCTAAACACCACTTACAGTTCTCAATTCTCAAAATGCACCCAGAGATAGCAAAACACCTCCAAAGGACTGCAAAAGAGAAGGGGAATGGAAAAAACCAGGCGGGAAGATGAAATTTGTATGTATTTTAAAAGTCACATCACTTTTGGAGAGACAAAGGACAAACCAAGGCCTGGGGCCACCTTGTATCACTCTTGACTTTGCTGAACCATCATAAGATGAACCACCATGGAGAACAGAAGACTCCAGAAAGACCTCACAGTGGCCTTCCAGTATCTGAAGGGGACCTACAAGCAAGCTGGGGAGGGACTTTTTTACAAGGGCTTGTAGCAACAGGACAAGGGGTGATGGCTTCAAACTGGAGAAGGGAAGATTTAGATTAGAGGTAAGGCAGAAGTTCTTCACTCTGAGGGTGCTGAAGCACTGGAACAGATTGCCCAGGAAGGTGTGGGTGCTCCACCCCTGGAGGTGTTCAAGCCCAGGTTGGACAAGGCTTGGAGCAACCTGGTCTATTGGGAGGTGTCCCTGCCATGGCAGGGGGTTGGAACAAGATGATCTTTAAGGTCCCTTCCAACCCAAACCATTCCATGATTCTATAAAAGCAACAAACATCGGGGAGGAATCTCACCTCGCTTTCCACAGCCAAGGTAACCTCCTTTTTTAACTCGTCCCATGTCAGATCCATGTGTCTCTCTGTTCCTTGAGAAAAGATCTGAAAAGCAGCACGGCAAACTGAGTTTAAAGCAAGAGAGCTGTCCCCCCAAGGCTCAAGCAGCACCAAGTGATGGAAAGCGAACACAACAGCACCATGTGGGACTAAAGCTTCAAACCCACGGCTGGCTGCCGAGCCGGGGGCACACAGGCACGCCGCCAGCTCCCCTCCTCCTCTGGAAACGGAGGAAGGCTCCCAGCGGGCACAGCACTGGGATCTAAGCAGCGCTGCACACCTTCACTGCAGCTCTCTCCCGCTGCGGGCCTCCACAACTTGAACACAGAAAGTTCCGTCTAAACATGAGGAGAAAGTTCTTTGTTGTGAGGGTGTGGGAGCCTGGCCCAGGCTGCCCAGAGAGGCTGTGGAGTCTCCTTCTCTGCAGAGATTCCAAACCTGCTGGGCGCCATCCTGTGTAACTTGTCCTAGGTGAACCTGCTCTAGCAGGAGGTCTGGATGAGATACCTCCAGAGGTCTGCGCCAACTCCCACCACTCTGTGACTCTGTCAAATCACAGCCCAAAGAACCAACACGGGCGAAGCAGCAGACTTTGGGCTCTTCCATTTTTTCCTGAAAAGGTGCCACGTGTTGCCTTCCTCTGCCGCAGAGGAGCTGGAGCTGGGCAGGGATGTCCTGAGGAACAGCGGGCTGAGAGTCCCCCTTCACTAGCTACAGCAGCCGGCAACGAGAGCAACCTCAGCAACCTGCCGTGCTGTCTAAAACAATTCCAGAATTCTCCTGGAAACCACGTTCTGCCTCCCGGCATCGGCACACGCTGGCTGAAGCATGGCACGGCAGCCGCCAACTTGCTTCTGCGACTACTGACGGGTCTGTGACCATCCAACCCAGACGGACGCCCGCTCCAGGGCCTCCTGTCGCCCCACAACTAGAGGGAGGCAGAGCAGGCACCAAACACCCTCCCGCTGACCTGCAGAGCCTTCTGGATAGCTGCGTTGGTGAAGCGGCCCGGCGTGAAGAGATACTCCAGGTAGGTTTCCTGCAGAGATCGCAATTGAAGGAAACATCTGTCAGGCGGACAGTGTTTAAGGCACAGCTTCTGATCCTTCCCACCATCCTCAAACTCATCCCCTACATCTGGATCTTCCCAGCTTCAGTTCACACCCACACCCTGCTCCTGTCTCTCCCCTTCCAAGTGCTCCGCAGTCCCTGGGATCAAACGCTGCTCCTGCACACTCCAGATCCTCTTTATTTAC
This sequence comes from Eurystomus gularis, assembly GCA_013400335.1. Lineage (NCBI taxonomy): Eukaryota > Metazoa > Chordata > Aves > Coraciiformes > Coraciidae > Eurystomus > Eurystomus gularis. The sequence continues at coordinate 23,655 of VZZY01002068.1, forward strand.
GTCTTGTCTCAAGACTGGCTCTCGACCGACTCCAAATTCTCCTCATCCCACAGCGTCTGGTTTCATAACCACACTTAGAGCGCTTTAAAGCTACGGGAGTAGAGGCCGAGGCCTGTCCCCTTTCATCTGGAGTCATTTTAGGCCTGGATCGATATCATCTGGACATTTGAACCATCTCAATGTTCTCCTGTTCAAAGAGGCTTCACTATTTCGTGCTGTTACTCTACAGTCAGCTCACCCTGGGGTCCTGATCATGTCGAACCGTCACCTCCTCCTCAGGCAGTGGCTGCACAAAGACCTGGTTCCACTGGCCGGCCACGTTTCTGGAAGAAAACCAAACCCTGAATCAGGTGGATGTTGCAGGGCTCCACCGCAGCGTGCCCAGGAGCAGCCACCTGCACCAAACCTGTCCCCAGCACCAGCCGCCACAGACCTTACGGCCACTTGGCTCTGGGAACAGCAGCTTTGCTAAGAGACAAGCGATGGAGTCAGCCAGGAGGGCTGAGCAGTGGCCCGGACCTAAAAGGATGGGTCGGATTCCTTCATCTGTATCAGTGTTCTCCCTGCGCTCGCCAAGTGACTGTCTCTCCGACTGACCAGTAGATTTTTCTGCCTCAACCTGCACACTCCCAGCATTTCTCCCTGCTCTGGTGATGCACCAAGCCTGCCCTCTCAGCTTCATAAAGACAAGAACCATTGTCTTCCCTCAAAACACGATCTTTCCGGGAAGAGAATTCTGTTCTGACGTCGCTGTTGGTGTAGCGCAGCCCTCCCTCCAACCCACTCAAGGCAGACTCCACTCCCAGCGCGCCTCCCGCCCGGCTTTTGACATTGTTCACATTCCTGCAGCCGAGCTGTAGCTTTTTATAAAGCAGAATCAAAAAAAAAAAGCCACGTAACATGCACTGCAGGAGACACAGCGGGGCAGGTGACCTCCACAGGGAGCGCAGCCACCGCTGCAGCTCCAGCAAGCGGGGCAGGAGAAGAGCTGAGGAGCTCCATCAGGGCTTTTAACGAAGCGTGCGGGGAGCTGCTCCGCAGCCACCGCCCCGGGCGCTCGGTGCTGGACACTCACTGCTCAAAGTTGATGTATTTCACAATGGTTTGGTTCTCCTCGTTGTGCCACAGCGCCCAGATCTCGGCAGAGGTTAAGGCAAAGTCAACGAGCGTCTCCTAGGAGAGAGGGTGCAAATTTACTTCCTTATCATAAACTCGAGTACTCAAAGACGTGTGTACTCGGCAGCAAAATGTTCCCTCGTGTCACTTAAGAAGAGCTTTTTATTCCACTCAGATCCCCAAAACCAGGCCTCTGATGGCTCAGAGCAATCCCCATTTTGCAGGGCGGGATTGCTCTGGGCCCCACACTCACCTGCGAGGAGAAGAGGGAGGAAATGTGGTCGAGGCTGTAGCGGCTGCTCTCGGTGCTCACCAGCTGGAAGACACAAAACTGCAAAACCGCCTCGTAAGGCATCTGCTAACGGAGGACCAAGCCCGTAAGCAGATGTCCTGGAGAAACCCGGTCGGCCTGAACCCGCTGGGTTTCCAGCTGTCTTTTGAAAGACTAAAGCAAACAAATGGTCAAACGCTGCTGGGCACGGCCAGTGACACTACAGCACGGGCAGGTAGAGACTAACGGGAAAAAGCCCCAAGTCCACAAGCAAATGATCACAAACCAAGTTCTGCAGGTCTCAGCAGAGCACTAGTGGGACAGGAGAAGTATGGAATCACGGAACCATTGTCTAGGCTGGCAGACGCCTTTAAGGTCAAGTCCACCCGTTCCCCCAGCACTGCCAGGGCACCACTAACCCCTGGCCCTCAGCACCACATCTCCACGGCTTGGACACCCCCCCCGGGATGGGGACTCCACCACTGCCCTGCCCAGCCTGGCACAGCCCTTCACAGCCCTTGCACCAAAGAAATTGTTCCTCAGCTCCAACCTCAACCTCCCCTGGTGCAACTTGAGGCTGTTTCCTCTTGTCCTGTCACTTGTTCCTTGGCAGAAGAGCCCGACCCCACCTGGCTCCAAGCTCCTGTCAGGGAGTTGTGCAGAGCCAGAAGGTCTCCCCTGAGCCTCCTTTGCTCCAGGCTCAACACCCCCAGCTCCCTCAGCTGCTCCTCACCACACTCCTGCTCTAGACCCTTCCCCAGAAATCATGATTTGAGCTCCTGCTCTGTATGCAGATCCCTTGGGGAACAGGAAGCACAAGCTGTCCAGCAGATGAGACCACTCTGTGCTGTCATTCCTGTCCTGCTAAATTTACTCTTCACCACAAGAAGCAGCAGCTCTGCAGAAGTCAACCCTCGGCAGCACACAGCGCTGTGTCCACACACTCCCAGGAGCCTGACGCAGACGTACTGTCAGTACTTCCAAGCTTTTAGCTCCTTTCGGACCTTTCCTTTTCCCACGGCACATATGTGCTTTTGGGATCCTACCAGGACAGGAGTTGAACAAGCGACCTCGCAGTCACCGATCAGCTTAGTCACCCAGGGAATTCCGCTCCCAGGGTGAGGGCACGTGTGGCCTGCAGTGTTTTGAAGGCAAAAATGTTTATTCGGAAAGTACTGCTCCCTCCAGAGGGTCAAACTTTTCCCCTATTTCTTGCCTCCCAGCTCCAAGGAGGAACAACAACACCACTTTCCCCTGCAGCCCTGGAAGCCCCGTCACTCCGTACCTGTCCTCGCTTGGGCGCGTGCATGTAGACGCCGAGGTAAAGGCCCAGGGACTGGGAGAAGGCCAGTCGCAGTCGGTGCCCAGTCCCGGCGGCGAGCCGCAGGTCTCTGCTCACCGGCATGAACTCCAGCAGATCCGCAACCATCAGGCACATTTGATCCTACGGAAAATGAAGGCATTAGGAAAGACTCGGGAATGGGAAACTGCCTTCCTCCCCCCCTTTCGGCCAAAGCCTGCCCAGGTTTTCCCCTAAAAGATGCACTTGAAGCATCCATACACGCACCTGAACACATTCCCCATCTCACCTCTGCCCTCTCCCACCGGGCACAGCGGCTGTCGGAGCCCAGGCCCCCAGGATAAACCTTCCCCTCCCTCCCGAGCGCATTCCAGCGCCGCTGAGCCGTGAAGGCAGCCGTGCTGGTTCATTAGCTCTGGCCCCGGTGTTTGGAGCAAGCAGCACGCAGCGAGCAGGGGCTTCCAGTAACTTCTTGTTGACTAGGAGCCAAGTTACAGACGCTCTTGTTACTACTAAAGCAGTAGAAAACCCGTTTGTTCTCGTCCTCAGCCGCTGGAGCGCTCCGCCTGCCTTCCAAACACCTCCAAACAACCCAACGCTGCCTCTCGCCCTACACACGAGGCTCTGCCGCGGACAAATCCCACCACCTGCTCTCCAGATGTGGCTACAAACACACACCACGACAACTTCCACTAATTGCCCTCAATCCCAGCGTGCAGAAGTCAACTCAGTGACAATTTAACGGCAGATCACACCCAGGCCAACCGCTCAGCCTTTGCTCCTGAGGACCTCTGACCGTTGCTTGGGCAGCGAGGGATGCTGCTGCTCCCCAAAGTCCAGGCCTCGCTCACCTTGTAGGACCACATCCGAAGTTTGTGGTCCTGGCAGAGCGCGAAGAGGAAGGCATCGTGATCAAGGCAGTGGACGGAGAGGCTGACGGGCAGGTCCGACGGGCCACAGTCACCTCTGAAAACACGAGAGTTTATTTCAACGGCTTAAAAGAAAGACAAGGGTGGTACGTAGATCCAGGGCACAAGGTTTCTGTCACACTGTTTAAAAATAAATTGATCGTTGAGGTGAGAGCAGGAGAGAAGAGCAATCCGGGACTGTGCCGGTCAGCGTCCGGGGTGCAGGGGAGCCCACCACACCAGTAACACCCAGTTCTCCACCTGCTGGGGCAGAGCTGAAGAACAGCCCCAGCCTAGTGCTCACAGAATGTGGGTGAAGGATCACAGACGGGTTTGGGTGGGAAGGGACCTTTGAAGGCCATCTAGTCCAACCCTCCTGCAGGGAGCAGGGACATCTGCAACTAGAGCAGGTTGCTCAGAGCCCCGGCCAACCTCACCTGGAATCCTGCCAGGGATGGGGCAGTGACCACCTCTCTGGGCAACCTCAGACAGGCTCTCACCACCCTCAGCAGCAACAATTTCCTCCTTCTCTCCAGTCTAAATCTCCCTCTTTTAGTTTCAAACCATCCCCCCTTGTCCTGTCCCAACAGGCCCTGCTCAAAAGTCTCTCCCCATCTTTCTGACAGGCCCCTTCAAGTCCTGCAAGGCCACCAGAAGGTCTCCCTGGAGCCTTCTCCTCTCCAGGCTGAACAAGCCCAACTCTCCCAGCCTGGCCTCCCAGCAGAGGGCTTCCACCCTCCCATCATTGCTGGGGCCTCCTGTGGCCCCGCTCCAGCAGGTCCATGTCTCTGCTGTGCTGAGGACTCCAGAGCTGCCCCAGCACTGCAGGGGGGTCTCCCAGAGCGCAGCAGAGGGGCAGGATCCCCTCCCTGCCCTGCTGCCCACGCTGCTGGGGATGCAGCCCAGGAGGACGGTGGCTGCTGGGCTGCGAGCGCACGGGGCCGGCTCAGCTCCAGCTCCTCACCCCCTGCACCCCCAGCTCCTTCTCCCAGGGCTGCTCTCCACCCTTCACCCCCAGCCTGGGCTGATACCGGGGCTTGCCCCCACCCAGGGGCAGGACCTCGCACTTGGCCTTGTTGAACCTCACACAGTTCACAAGAACCCACTTCTCCAGGATCCAGAGGGAAGCGAGGATCCGACCAGCCCCGAGCAAAGCACTGCTGACGGACAAAGTCACTCAGGGTGCGAGAAGACTCGCTCCCATTTCCTAGGGACAGGGCCTAGAATTTGTTTGCTCACTCGAAGATACTGTAACAACTAGAACCCAACACCAGGCCCCATCCCAACACGGAGCACCCGCGTCCCTGCACCAGTCAGGAACAGGCCTGACATTTCCGAACAAGGGCAAGCACATACAGCTGTTGTAATCCTTAAGCCGCGCTGGCCACGAGCCATATCCTGGGCAAATCCTCAGAGGCCAATTACTAGATATAACACACTGGCCGACACAGACACGCGGAACCAGCAAGACCCCATTAAGATGAATTAATCCAGCCTTCAAGGCCCAACTTCCGCACCGTGACGGGCCCTGTGACCCAGTTCACGTTTTTGGCAGAGTATTTATAGACTCTGACTTGCCCGGCAGCCAGGAACGAGGTGAGGGGATCGGAAAGACAAAAGTAGTTCCGCTTACTCGTCAGCAGACACTCACCTGATGGCAGTTGGCATCCAGCCGGTAAGGAGACGCTGCATCACCGAGCTCTGCTTCAACTCCACAACCGAAACCGTTCCTTTCCCAGCAAAAACAATATTAAGAAATATGTTGAGTACTCGTTAATAAAATATTGCCACCAGAGAGAGGCTTCGCAGGCGTGATGGAAAAGAGCTTTTCATAGAATCACTGAGGTTGGAAAACACCGTTAAGATCATCGAGTCCAAGCGTTCCCCCAGCACTGCCAGGGCACCACTAACCCCTGGCCCTCAGCACCACATCTCCACGGCTTGGAAACCCCTCCAGGGATGGGGACTCCACCACTGCCCTGCCCAGCCCTTGCCAGGAACAAATTGCTCCTCATCTCCAACCTCAACCTCCCCCGGCGCAACTCGAGGCCGTTTCCTCTTGCCCCGTCGCTTGTTCTTTGTGTGTGCTTACATAAGACACGCACCCCAAAGACCAAACTCCAGCGAAACTCAGCGCTAGAAGAGGGGACGTCGCGCTGCGCAGTGAGGCGAGGCCGCAGCCTGTTCCCGCTCCTTACCAGGCGCGTCGTGAGGAGGCAGCTTAAGGACAAAGATCCCTCCCGAGGCCGAGGGCAGAGCGAAGAGAGCCTCCCCCTCGCTGCTCAGCCACGCTGCCGAGGCGACTGAGCTGGGCGCCAGGCCCGGCACGTTGGGGATGGCGTAGTAATTGGAAGGGTCTCTGAAGTCAATTTTGCCGATATCTGTAAACACGGACTGCATTTGGCTCTCTGTTATCAGCTCCTGGAGGAGGGAAGCGGCAGAGGGTACAAATCCTGAGCGCACAAGGCACAGAAAACACTCTGGAACGGGATCTGTGATGCTGCTACTTGATAATAAGGGTTTTTCCAGGGTGAACTCTCATCACCACCACTCCTGTTAACCCACGACCGCTGCTCTCCACGAGCAGAGAGAAAAGGGATTTCAAACCCTGCAATTTTCTAGCAAAACACTCACTTTCTCTCCCCTCAGCTGCTGTAACGCCCCCAGAGGAGTCGCAGCAGCTGCTTCGAGGAAGCTCACAGCAAAACGCTGCCAACAAGTCCCATGAAGAGTAGCTCTGTGATATTGTCAGCCCTTGGGAAAGCTGCCTGGAACTCCAGGAGCCAGAGAAAAGCTCTCCAAGAAAGGAAAGGGACCAGAGCAGACAGATCAGGTCGGAAAAAGTCACAGTAAAGGTGTAAATGTGACGTAAGTTTTGCATAAGATGCACTTCCAAAGGGTGCTTTGTCCCCACTGCCACCAGGCCAGGCCCCGGGACCTCCAGGAGAGCCACCTCTGAGCCTCATTCCACGTCATGTCACCAACTTCCATCAAAACCGGAGCCTGTTCACTCGTCTGAACCACTCTGAGCTTTGGGGAAAAACGCTGTGAGCCTGATGGCTACAGCCTCTGCCTGCCCCGCACGTGGTCTAAGCATGTTCGTTCCAAACAGAGAATTTTCCACCTTCCTTTTTCCATCTGACTTTTTCCCCACAGAGAACCACCCCACACTGATGAACACACTTGCTGTCTCCAGCCAAGAATTAGAGAACCTGGCGTTCAGCTGTTTGTATCATCTACGAAGAAGTTTAATACAGAAAGTTTGGAGAGTTAGAAACTCTTCCAAAACTCAAGAGAGCCTGAGAGGCTCCAGCTCTGTGCCTCTGCTCATGGGGGGCTGAGCCCAGCTGGCAGGTAACTGCCCCCAGCCACAGGCCCCAAGAGCAGCAAAAACTCGTGGGTCAAGATAAGGATGGCTTAATAAGCAAAGGGAAAAGAAAGGAGAAGACAATAAACCCAAAGCAAGCAATACAAAAACAAAACCCAACACCATCCTATCCAAAACCAGTACAGAGTCTGCTTGGGGGACCTTCCTCTTCCTCATCCCACTCTCATAAGAGGAATGGAAGAGTAAAAGTGAGAAAAATTCGGGCTTGAAGTACAAAAATAATAAGTAAAGGGTGAGCGGAAGAGAGAAAGAAGCAAAAGAACAGACTGAGCAAAAGATAACTAACACCACCCCCCTCAAACCTCCTCTTTCCTCTCTTGTTGCCAAGTTATACGCCCAGGACCAACCCTTTGGTTCAGGTCATCTACCCAGTTGTGCCTCCTCCCAAATCCCTGCACACCCTAAAGTCACAGGGTGGGGGGGGGGCAGAGTGTGAAACAGAGGTGGCCTTCAGGCTGCACAAACCTTGCTGAGCAAAAGCTGAATTATTAGCATGTTATCAACACCAGAAATTGAAAACATAGGGCCACATGAGCTACTAGGACCAAAATTCTCTCTGTCCCGACCAAAATTAATTCTGTCTTGACTAAAATCCATTCTATCCTGACCAAAATTTACTGTCCCGACCAAAATTCCCTCCATCCCGAACACAATTTTCCCTGTCCTGACCAAAATTCTCCCCATCCTGGCCACAGCAGAGGTGGGAATCAGCACTTTGTGCCCTTGCTGAGAAGCACACCAAGGCCTTTGCTGTTTTACAACGCACTCAACGGCTTCACTGAGGGCTCCCAACAGGCAGAACCGAGGCCGGTGGCCACCACAGGCAGGGAGCAGGTCGCCCCGGTACTCACGCTGCGGTACATGCGGGCGGGATGCGGCAGGAGCAGGCGATGCACCGTCTGCCCGGTGATCAGCAGGATGACCAAGTGGCTCTGCACCTCGCAGAAGTGAACGCCGCCCGGTAGAAACGGGCAGCCTTGGATGCGGAGGCGTACGGCGTTGTTGAGCAGGTTGACATCCAGAGATTCCTCCACCAGCTCCAGGGTGTCTCCTGATGTGGTCCTGAAGGAAGAGCCCCGGGGGAGATGTGAGGATGGTGGGAAAAGGCAGGGCAGGGAGAGAGGGGCCTGAGGGAAGTGGGGTGAAGGCAGCACAAGCAGGAGGGGCCCGGGGGTAGGCCCAGGCGCTGAGGGGGGGAGGCCGGAGGCTCCCGGGCCTACCCCCGGGCCCACACTCACCATCGCACGAAGCGGTTCCTTGTGACGGCAGCGAGCTGCGCGCTCTCCTGGTAGCAAAACCCCCCCGCGCTGTCCCCGTAGCGCCCTGCGGGAAGCGGGGCCGTTCCCGGCGGGATGAAAACCACCTCCTGAAGCCGCCGCGGCGGGGCCCGAGCAGCCGCGCTCAGCTCCAGGCAGCTCCGCTCGGCCAGGCCCGCCGCCATCTTGGTTCCCGCCTTCCCGCCTCTGCCCGCGCGGGGCATCACGGGAAGGGAGGGCGGGAGGGGGCGCGGGGGGTGACG
>VZZY01002069.1:0-15112 GCA_013400335.1 Eurystomus gularis
CGGTGAAGAGCGAGCGGGTGAGTGCCGGCGAGCCCAGCCTGCCCAGCGGTGCCGGTGGCCGCGACGGTCCCGTAGCGGGATGTTCTTTACCGAGGGGCGCCCGGGGTAAGGTGCCCATCGCGGGCGGGCGGGCGTTAACGTGCCTTGGGGACCCCGAGGCCCCGGCATCGCCCCGTGCTGTTACCCGGGGCAAGGTCACCCCCAGCTCCCCGTGCCCCAGGGGCTCCCGCCGCCGCAGCCGTCAGCCGCGGGCACAGAGATGCATGTCGCTGTTGATAGCACCGTTTAGTCAGTGAGGGGGCTGTCCGTGCAGCAAACCAGGCCTGTGTATTTTAAAACAACCCCGTTGGGAGATACGGCTGTTTTGAGGACCTGTTCCCGTTCCTTTAGGCTGCATCGATGGCTGTGAGATCTCGGTGTGCTCCAGTCTCCTGCCTCTCCGCAGAGCTTGGCCTGGGCATGACGGCTCTCCTCCCCACGCCGCTGGCCAAGGGGCTCGTGTGAAGTTACCCTGTGCTTTGCAGCTGAATTTTTCTCCTGTTGCCAAGGTCCCCTGGTGCTTCAGGCTTTGAAGTATGGGCCAGAGTGATGCAGTCGTACGTTTCACGCAGAGTGAATTGTTTTTGATGTTTTTTTCCTGGGGTCTTACCGTGCTAGAACCAAGCTTAGACTGTAGTCTGAAATGTTGCTGCAGCTCACGATAGCTGTCAGTGAGAGGAGGATCCCATGTTGTCAAGAGCGGTTTGCTCATCCCTTGAGGGAGGCGATAGCTGAAACTATTGTGTGATCTCGAGGGCTGCTTAAGTTGATTGAGCAAATGTGACAAGTATGGAAATGTAGGTAAGCATCAAAATAAGAGCACTGCACTTGCAGGTGGAAGCCCGAATTTATGGACGGGGAAGCAGCAGCTGCTGGTACTCTAAGGACCATCCGTTGTGTTCCTCAGCCCCCACGTTTAGCGTGCCATTTCTCCTCCTTGCTTATTTTTGACCCGAAGTAGATGTTACTGGGAGCTCTCAGCTTGACTGGAAAATTTGTGCTGCCCTAGTATGAGAAATTAATTTTGGTGATGTCTTTGTCCAAAACTTTCAGGCTTAAGTGGGATTGTGGGGTTGCTCTTGAAAAATCAGCCTTTGGATCATCTGATGGGGTGTAGCGTAACAGCAAGTTAGGCCCCAGAAAGAGCCCTTTGGCACAAATAAGAGGAGTTACCAGACTGCTCTGCTTTCCAGCCTGGCTGTAGCCTTTCCCTGAGTTGAGTGCTTGGAGGGGCCAACTCCTCCAGATGTGCTGGGTGGGAAACGTGTGTTTCCTTGCAGTTGTCCTCAAGTCAGGAGTCAGTTTGACTTCCCATGTGGATGGGATACTCTGAGGTGGCTGTAGGCAACACTGACATCTTTTGAGCAGCTGCCATTGACCAACTGCATCACTGGGGGTTGTACTCTGAGGAGAGAGGGCTTTCATTCCACCCCTGGCCAGCGCAGGGGCTCTGCCTGTTGCTTTCCAAGGCAGTGTTTACCCTGTTTCTCCATCGTAGGGAGTTGTATTGATCCCTAGAATTAGGACCTGAACCTGCGCAGGCAACTGACTACGCAAATCCAGTTCAGCTTGGTGGCAGAGCTGCGAGTTCTCTCAAGTTGGAGCTGCAGAGATGTGCATTGGTCTTTATGTGCTTTACAGAGTTAGAAAACACCACCGAGGTGATAATAGTGGCACAGAGATACTCAGCTTGATCATTGGTCTCAAGTGGAGAGAAACAGCATGACTCCAGACACCTAAAAAGTGCTGTCGATCCTCTCCAAAGAAGGGCTTGTGTATAATCTGCAGTTGGAGGATGTTGTATGTGTGTAATGGTGGTTGCTTATTGACAAGGTGGGTTTTTTCTGTGTTTGCAGAGGAATCTGTTGGAGGAAGACTCAGATGAAGAGGAAGACTTTTTCTTGTGAGTTTCTGAATGGCTGCTGTAGGGAATGCAACGTCTTAACTGCCTACAGCTCTGAGGCTGGAGGTGTCGAACGCCAAAAGCTGCTCCCTGCTACATTGCTAGGGGCTTGGGAATTAAAACCTTTGATTCCTTTGAGAGGACTTCCCAGAGCCTTGGCATGGAGGGCAAATTAAGACTAATGGGTGTGACCTTTAAGAGTGGAGTGTCCCACATATTGTAAGACATGGGAGGGACTGATGGGAGGTATGAGAACAATCCTCTATCCACAAGGTGTTGATTCTCTCTTGCGTATCTTTTGAATCTGGTTTAAAAACATGTTTTTGTTGTATCTTCCACCCTCATTGCTCTCTTTTCTGCTGGCAGGAGAGGGCCTTCTGGACCAAGGTTTGGACCCAGGAATGACAAAATCAGGCAGTAAGTTGTTGTTACTCAGTGTCACACAGATAATATTTTATTCTGGCACTGTGAGCTCCTGCTGCTGTCTTACTGGAATATTTCCATGTAGTTCTGAATATGAACATGGCTTGTGCTTGCTTTCTGCTAATCCGCAATTCCTCTCTACATGTCCACAACTAAGGGAAATCTCAAATTTGATTCAATGTCAACAGAGGCAAAGGGATAGGGTTGTATCACAGTAACTTAGTGGAGTTTCTAAAGCTGTATTTTGATGTCCTGTTCCATACTTTTATAAGGCTTTTGTTCTAGAGCATTAAATCTGAATTTTAACCTTTGCTAGCACTATTTTTTGCTGTTTTCTTGCCTTTTTTTTCATCTTGTAACTTGTTCCTCAATATTTCAAGAAAGCATGTGGTCAGGAACACACCAGGACCATGCTTTTTGGGCAGCAGCTGGTCCTCTAGTCTCCTCTTCCCCAGCTAAAAACCTGATATAAGTGACCTGGAGATGAGCAGTGACTCAGTGGGGTCAAAGCAGCTGGCAAACAGGAAACCATTATAATGGAGAAAGATTACTGACTGTATTAGGGTAAGAAGGAAGGAGTGAATGTTCTGGATCATTCTCCCATTGAGTCATTTCCTGGGTGATGCTTGTTCTGGGCTCCAGTTTGTCCTGCCCCCTTTCCTATGAGGGATGCAATGGTGGTGCTTAATGGAAAGATGGGGGATATTCACAGAACCCTGGTTTGCATTGCACTGCTTCCTTTGCTGACCCTCACAGAGCCAGAACACAGAGATCTGTGCAGGGACTGATGACTGGGTGTTATTCAGACTCAGTTGTCTTGTGTGCAGCCTGAATGTTGCTCTTCATTAGGGATTTTCTTCATGTCAGGAAGAAGGCAACACAGCTCTGAGATGACTCATTGCCAACGTCAGCATTAGCCAGTGCTTGCTTGTGTGCCCACCTGCTACGTTACCTTGAGGGGCAAAGCGCACTTGCGTTACACAAGAGGCAGTGGGTTGGTCACTGTGCCCTGACTTTTCAGGGGGTCTCTGCGCCCTCCAGCGTGTGGGGATGCTGTTGGTAGAGGTGCTCTAGTCCTTGGGGAAAGCTAATGTGGATAAAGCCTCCCTTCTAGGGCAGGGCTAGGCTGGTCCGGAGTGCATGAGAAGGATGAGATTTGGTTTTATGAGTGAGGTCCTGCCCTCATAAAAAGGTGGAGAAGGGGTGGGGTGATGTCTACCACTCTGTCCTCCTCTGCTGGAAAGGAATCACATAGTGTCTTCAGCCTTCCCTGCATAGCAGGAAAAATCTGGAGCTCTTCTCTTCCCACTGTTGTGACCAGGCAGAAGGGAGTTGGGGCACAGATAGAGGAGAGCACTGCAGCTATCCTGCAGTAGCGAAGGGGAATAATAACAAAAGAATTTGCCCAGAAGCTGGTGAGTTTGTAGGTGTCATGTGACTAATGCCCCACATGTGTGAGTCTTGCCCATTGCCAGAGATTGCCTCTCTAGTGGACCTGATATGGAATATGTCCTTTAGATGAAGCCACTTGCTACCCCATCTAGTATGTAGAGCATCTGTTATAAAATAGTATCTATCTTCTGCTCCCATTGATGTTGATTGCTTTGTTTAATAAGCACTTGTGGGATGCTGTTGCCGCCTCTTGTCATGGAACTTATTATTAAGTTTCTGATCAGACTGGCCCTTGTGCTGGCTGGATTGATGTTTGGTCTCATAATGACACAGTTCGCTCCCATTTGAACAGGGGAGGAAAATGAGGGCTTGGTTGCTGCTGAAACACTGTAAGGAAAACCCATTTTAAGGAGGAATTTGGGTATTTGTAGAGCTGAGGCATAACTAGGCAAAGTTAGACTGTAGCTGTACAAGACTGGAGGAACGAGGTGTGAAGATAGGCATAGAAGGAAACTGGATGAAGGATCAGGTAGAGGAAAAAGGGATAGGGTTACGGGAGCCAAGGTGCACAATATATGGAATGTGAGGGGCAAGACTGGAAACTTTTAGTAGTTGTCCTTGGCAGTGAAGGGGCTTGGGTCAGAGTGAGAGTTTGGCAGCAGAGACCCTCAAGGCTGGCTCAGCTGCAGGAAGATGATGGGGAGCCCTGCAAATCTTGCAGGTGAAAGAGGTTAGTTAGAGGAAGCACTAGTGGTGGGAGGAAGCATGACCTCTTCCTGTGTGCTGTGTTTTGTACTGATATGTCTGGAAGTTCAAGCTCTGTTGTCCCAACATGTGCTTGGTTGGGGTGGATGCTGCCACATCCTGGGGTCCCTTAGGTGCACTCTGTCCCTGGAGTGGGCTGGAGCTGAAAGGTAGCTTTTTAACAGGCTTTTATAATTTTCCCCAAAGCTATGAAGAACACGTAAGGGAGAGCTGATATCTCTTCTCTGTCTTTGCTTCCAGGCTTTTGTGAGAGGTCCTAAATGTGTGTTGTGAGAGCTCTTAGTGCCTTTTTGGGGAAGGTTGGGCATTCATCTTTCCCCTGGGTTTCTTTTATTTGGAACAGGTGCCTCTCATCACAGGTCATCTTTTCAGAAACACTACTAAAATTGCTCCCTCTTCTGTGCTGCATGACCACCTTCACCAGTGATATTTCTGCTTTCATGTGACCGTACAGATGGATTTGAGTTCCTGCTTGTGCTGGCGATGAGGCTTAGCACACTGCTGTGGTTCCCCAGGAGCCGGATCTTGGTCGCTGTGATTCCTTCATTGTGCTGCTGAGGGTGGCCAGCGGCCCTGGCGCTCAGCCCCAGCAGCTCTGTCTGGCTGCAAGCCCCAGGTTACCTCCTGAGGAATGAGAGAGTTTGGGGAATGGTTTGGAGGCAAGAGTTGACAGCAGCTTCCCAAGGCCTAGCTGCTCACCACAGGTGGTTGGTTGTGCAGTGGACCCCAGCCATAGTCCAGGCTTTCATTTGAAGGTGATACCAGGCCCACGCTGTCAGGCATCGTTGTTAGGTATAATCCTTTCAAGGACTGAAAGGCCTTGGGGAGGCATAGACTGCTGTCTTCCTCACAGCTGGGATGAAACAGCAACTTAAACCCAGGGATTTGTGGCAGGGTTCAGTGCTGATCCCCTGTGGTTGAGTACAGCAGGGCTGTCTGTTGGGCAGTCCCTCAGCACAGAGCCATGCCTTGGAGAGCTGCACTGGCCTCCTGCCTTTGCACTGTCCATCCAGCTTGGCTCTCCATCCGGTTCCCTCCTGCTTGGGTTACTGCCACAACGAGGGGTGTTTGGATGTAATTTGCACCAAAACACATAGCACTATTAATATCTCTGGGATGGAAAATAGAAGTGTGTCATGCTGGCTGTAAACAGCCAGCTTGGAGACAAGAAATGGCCTTGAGCAGCACATCCCATGGTGTTTGCATGGCCTGTTTACGGCGTCTGAAGAATGCAGCACTGTTGTTAGCCCAACACCGTGGCCAGCCCAGGGAATTTTTCAGTAGCTAACCCAATGTGGCCAAAATGGAAAGGCTTATTCCTCCCACTCTGGACCTGGCAAAGCACAAGAAATGAGTCATCTAAATCAAGCTAAGCACCACTGGGTCTCTTTTTGCTTTGATGATGTACACTTACTATCCTTGTTAAAAGCATCGTATTTGCAGTAGTTGATGAGAAGGAGGATTATGGGAGACATTTTATGCTTTTGTCTTGCACCCTTTCCTGCCAGGTATCTATTCTACTTTATTTCTCTTGGAAATCTGGCAGGAGTGAAGCACATGAAAGGTATGTGTCAAAAGCCAATAGCTCCCTAATAGGAAATATGCTTCGTGTTGGAGGATTCATTCTCTCTTGCCAAACAAAACAAGAAAATATTTTCTTTTTGATGCAACTTGAGTTTCCAACCTCAAGCATGCCAAACTAGTGGGAATTTTTGAATTTGCTTTAAAACTGGAGGGCTAGTGCATCAGCTGGAAATCTTTAGCCCCCTCCTGGAGAGGCATCTCTTGCAGCAGTGATGAGTGGGAGAGAGCAGAAGCAAGGACTGGTTTAAGGTCTGGTTAAGGTGCTGTGTGGAAGGTCAGTTTCATTCCCTGGTTCACTTCCCCCTTCCTGTTTGGTGGTTTGTTGGTTTTTTTTTTTTTTGGGGGGGAGTTATCTTTTACTTCAGATACCAGAAAGTATTGGGGTGCTCAAACGTGTCTGTGTTCCATGGAAGTTAAACATCTCAATGTTTGCAAGAGTTTAAGCCTTGATTTCTCTGTGCCTCTATTCTCTGTCTGTGAAATGGGTTGGCAGCGTGCCTGGGCTATGGGCAGGCAGCAAAGGCACACAGCGTCTTGCCAGCAGCTCAAGTGAAAAGAGCTGGGATGCTGAGATGCAGTTTGGGCAGTGGGGGTTTGTGCCCCGTAGGTCTCTCCCGAATGCTGGTACACACCAGAGCAGCTTGAAGTTCCATACCTGCTTGCTTTGCCTTGAATGCTTTGGGGTGCCCTGGGACTGCAGCAGCATCTCCCCAGGCTCTGAGCTGTGCTGGCAGGGATATGGGTTGTGTTGCATTGTGCTGCATGTCTCCAGATGCTTTGTAATCTTGCATGCTCCTGCGTGTTACAACTAACAAGATAGCTTGGTTACAAATCTGTCACAGGAGGAAATCGTTCTATTTTGAAGCCAGTACATTATTTCAGAAACATTTACATACTTCAAATGTAGCCTTCTGCCTGTGAAACTGATGTTTAAGGCCTCGGAGTTCTTGCCAAGTTGGCTCATCTGGGATAGCAGATGTTTCTGCTTTTCCTCTCTTGCCCCAAGCTATAGCAGCATTGTGGGTGGCTCTGAGCTGGGATTTGTCTCCTTACCTCAGTACAAGAGACCCCCTCGCAGAACCTGCCTCCTTCCTCCTCACATGTCCTGTGTGGGGTGGACACTTTGCTCCACAGGGTACCACCACATGTTCCCTGGGCAGCTTCTGCCTGTGTCCTCAGTGCCACCTTCTGTGCTTTCCCAGTGGTGGCAGCTCTGCCACTCACCTCATACCTTGTAAAACAAATGGTGGATCAGAACAGGCTCATGGGCATGGGGCTGGTTCCTACTGAGAGGTGTCGGGGGATTATCTGTGCCTTTTCCTCCAGATAAACTCCTGGCAAGCAGCTGCCATCCATGTGAAGGCAGGAGCTGCCACTGCATGGTGTAGATGACACAGACTCTGTGGTGCAGCCCAGGGAAGGCAGGTTCCTTTCTTGCAGTATCCTAAATAAGGCAAGTTCTTATGTGTGCTGCTGGAGTCCAGTATGTGCCATATGAGGGCTGTTGAGTCAGAAATTGGCTTCAGAGGGGTTGCCTGGTGGTTGCAGCTCTGGAAGCTGCAGTGCAGTGGTGCTACAAAGCCTGACCTGAAATGTTAACATGAGAAGCTCCTTAATGTTCAAAGATCTGGAACTCATTCTAGAGCTTTTGGGCCTTTTGTTTTAATGACTTTCCTTGCCCCTTTTTGGAATAATAAGTAAATGTGATCATGTACTTTTCTGCTGCGACCACTGCTGTTTGTTGCAGCGACTTCTCATGTGCACATCTCAGTGCAAGTGTCTGCTTGGTGAGATGCACATGCCTGGTACGGAGACAGGAGAAATAGGTCAATGTGAGCCTATGTCTCTAATGAATTAGAGGCACAGTGGCTAGGATGGGGCCCTGTTCCTGGTTCTGCAGTGCCCCATTGACTGGCCTTGGGCCAGTTGCTCTGAGTCTCTCTTGGCCCCAGTTTCCCGGGCCATGATGGAGGATATGCTGTCGCCATTGTACCAAGTGCTCTGAGCTTAAGTGCTGGATGGTGGCTCTCTAAGTGGTGTAGTTGGGCCTGGTGCTGCTGTAAAAACCCTGATTTGGCAAATGACAAATCTGAACATCTGCATCTGTGAGATGGCAGTGGAGGAGGAGAGCGTTTTGCATGAGTCCAGAGAGGAAGATGTTGTAACTGGATAATCTGGGGAACAGGAGAGTGTAGGTGCTAAGCAGGTGCAAATGATGAGGTGGTGGCAACCCTTCTTCCCTTTTGGGACACCAGTACCACGCTGTTAATAGGAGGTGTGTCTTTCTGGTAATGTGCAGGGCTGTTGAAGTGCCCAATTTGTGCTGTGTATCTAGCAAATTCTGGGTACATTTTGGTATGTTTGAAGTGCTTAAATGTTTTTAATCAAGGCAACTTAAGCTGTCAAACGTAAGGCATTTGCAGAGCAAGTGGCCTGAAGCTATTTCTGTTTTGTTGCCCTGTGCGTAGCCATTGCTGTTGCCATTTACTTTCTGGGAACGGTATGTCTCGAACAATGTATTGTCTCCCTAGGGCCCAAAGAAATTTCCTATTTCTATCTCCAGGAAAATAAGAGTATTAGCTCCAAAGTACAAGCCAGAATGTAGCAGTATTTTTCCACTAGGAGAATTTTTCTCTTGTACCAATGTGGCTCTTTTATGGAGTGAATAAATACATTTATAATAACCCTGTGGGTATGATTTAGGCTACTGTTCACTGAAGTGACTACCCACAGAGTTATGTAACCTATGAGAAGATGGATTATAATAACTTGGTTTAGCTTATATTAGCCATTTCTTTACTGTCCTCTTGATGCCCCTAGCAGAGTGGGCTTTATTTAGCAGCTCAGTTCCCAGAGATGAGGAGAAGACTGCTATGATTTCACCCCAAGTTGTTTAGCAAAGGTGAAGTGTGAGGTTCTATGAAGTCTGGAAAGATAATGTGTGAGTTTTATATTTTTTCCCTTTGATGTGAACTGTTCTATAGCAGAGGTGCCCACCAACGGCAGTCAGTGCCTTTTTTTGCTGTGTTTGTTGAAGGTATTATAAAGGGTGTCCTGCTGACCTCCCAGTGCTCTCTTTGAGCCTCCTGTGTTTCCTTGCCCTACCTGGCATTGCCAGAGACCCACCCCAGGAGTTGCCATACTTCTGGCTTTCTCAGCATCTCATCACCCTTTCCCCACTGTTGTCCCTTTTAACTTTTGTTGGTGAGCTCTTGGATCTCACCAGCTTGTGTGACTCAGAGTGAGGGCCAATGCTGCAGTACAGCTGATGATGCTTGCTTCTGCTCCTCACACTGCCTTCGTTCTATTCTAGTGTCCAGAACCAGGTGGACGAAGTCATGGATGTTATGCAGGAGAACATTACGAAGGTGATTGAAAGAGGCGAGCGGCTGGATGACCTGCAGGATAAATCAGGTGTGATGGTAAATGCAGGTCTGCTGGCCTGTTCCCCACATCTTTTCCCTGTTGTTGGGACAGGTTACCTGGTTTCAGTTCAGAAAGTGCCTAATGACAGATCTGGGCTTGTACTTCTGTCCTTCTTGGGAATGATGTTTCCCAGCCTTGGGCTGCAGATCTGACTTTCTGCCAACATTCTCCTCTTTCCATCTTTGCCTTCTGCTGCTTGGTGCAGAGGTGTTAGTCTGAGGTGTTTGGGTGTTGTGATCTAGTTGGTCCTTCAAGCAAAGGTAGCTTGGTCTATCTCCCAACGGCGCTGAGCACTTCAGCCATCTGCTCATTTGCTGGCTTGCAGAGCAAGCCCCTGTCCTCAGAGGGCAGCCAGTACAAAGGGGGCTCAGTGGAACTTGGCAGGTCTGTGTGTGCTCTAGTGAAGGACATCACATTGGCATCTGCTGTGGCTTTGGTGAATCATGCTGTGGTTGGGTCTTTTTCCCTAATGGTGAGTTTGTTGCTTAAAACTGCATAGAGTTAGTGAAATGAGTGGATGTTCTGACCATGTGAAGGCCACTGAATCGCCTCTTTTCTTCCCTTCAATAGAAAGTTTATCAGACAATGCAACAGCTTTTAGCAACAGAGCCAAGCAGCTTCGGAGACAGATGTGGTGGCGAGGCTGCAAGGTGAGCAGGAACAGGTAGGGGTGGGTTTGTGGAAGGGTAGTTACCTGCCCTCCCTTGGGGGAGGGGCTGGAGAAGCTCTGCTTTCTAGCTGAAAAGACCTTGGAGGGCAAAGGCTTCCCTTTCAGGTCGAAGCAGCTACACATGGCACACTGTATAATATGCCTCTGTGCTCCTCTTGCAGATGAAGGCGATCATAGCACTGGTTGCGGTCATTCTCCTGCTCGTGATCATTGGTGAGTAGCTTCAGGTCACCCCAGCCATGTCTGGCGTTTAAATACTTGTGGCACTCCTCACCATGAGCTCTCCCTGGGGGAAAGCACCTGAGCAGTTCCCACTGGGCCCCACGCTGCCTTAAGCGATCATAAGTGGTGCCTGCAGACCACACCATGCTGCTCTTCTGCAAGGCTTAAGTGAAGAGGAGCAGGCTGAAGCCAAACCCCACTGCCAGTGGTCAAAGCAAGCCAACATTGCCCTGCCCTGACAATGTTGTACTGCTCTAGGGTCGGCACTGACTGATCCCAAGGCTGGTGGGAGTAGATGGAAGAGTTTGACTGGAGCAAAGTCTCTCAAAGGCCTCTCTCCATATATCAACCATCTTGTAATGGGCTTGCTCCCGCAAACACTCCCCTCTAAAGCTGCCGGGCTGCTTAATTTTCAGCAAATAGCTGTTGTGTCTTTGCTGTTGGTCCCTTTCCCTGCTCTTTGCCCTTCCTGGTCTCTCTGCTCCCCAGAGCAGAGATGTCACTGTTTTTCCTACCAAACAGGTAATAGCAACCAGAGTGTTTATTGCATGCAGAAGGAATTCAGGCCTTTGCACGCTGAATGACCTGCTCCAGGGATCCAAGCAGCCCAGCATGGCAGTGCAGCTTTTCCATGTTGCTGGGACCAGAGGGTTTTCCTCCCACCAACCATGGCTGGGGGCAGCTCTGTAACTGTTCTTGTTAGTTTGGCAAAACCCTTGTGGCCTGTTGTCCTGCTGACACACAGCCCACAGCGGGAGAGGAAGAGCTGGCAGCAGGGTGAGAGCCTTGTAGAGAGAGACTGATGGAAAATCCCATCTGGTTTCATTTTGGGAAGCTGGACGGAGATGAAGGTGGCAGGAAATGTTGTCTAGCGTGTGTATGGCAGCAGATTGCTTTAGCTTGAGCTTGGAAACACTTTCCCTCGCAGCTGCTCAGTGTTTGTCACTACAGAAACGGGGGGATTTCTCTGGTGGGAATTGGTGCTGCATGCCAAGGTGTGGCTGAGAGCTTGTTTCTTTGTGTTTTCCAGTACCCATAGTCCTGAAGTACCATACCTGATGGGGCAGCTGGAGGCTTCATTGGAGCTGGCTCTGGGATAACCAAACTGCTGTGTAATTTAAGTGAGATATCTGTATATAGCTTTGAAGTTGTTTTTCTCCAAGGAGCAAGGAGGCAGTGGTGGCAAGTAGCCAGTTCTAATGGAGAATTTTAAGAACTGCCCAGTGACCCTTTTTTTCGGTTGAGTACCTGCTCCTACAGTCAGACTTTTTTTATAACAGAAGATTCAATTCCCAAACTGCCTGTTTTGTGGAATTCTGGGTCTCTGGTTCTGAGCTGGCTACTTGCCTCTATGGTTTATCTGTATATATGGTTAAGTTCTAGTATTAATAATAATACCACTTGAGCAGTTCCCCACCGCCTGCTGCGGAAGGCAGAGGGGACTCTGTCTTTTTGAGGCAAAGGAGGGGAAAAATGTCCAAAGAGAAACACACCATTATGTTACAGGAAACTGACCCTTCTGTGGACAACTGCAAGGGTGGTGTTTCTCTCTTGTTCAAAAAATTAAAAAAAAAAAAAAAACCAACCTAGGTTTTACAGTCCAGAAGACTTTCTGGTCCTGCCATGGGAATGCACAAGCTCAGTGTTTTCAGTATTGCTGCTTACAGCTGTGACTAAAGACATTCCAGTAAACCTATTTTTGACTGTACATCTGGAGTTTCTGCATGTCTTCATACTGTTCTGGAGGATGTTCAGCACTCTGTGCTGCTGGGAGTCCCTAGGAAAGGGCTGTTTCAGCGTTTCTTTGCCAGAAGCAAGAAGTGTGTGTAAAGCCCTGCTATTAGCCCAATGCTATAAGACGTAGCAGGAGGACAGCAACGCTCCTGAATCCGATTCAGGGTGAACAAGCCCACTTTAATATTCAGAGCCTTTCACCTTGATGTGGTGGCTGCAGTCCCCAGCACCAGCCCATTTTGCT
Source organism: Eurystomus gularis (assembly GCA_013400335.1). Lineage (NCBI taxonomy): Eukaryota > Metazoa > Chordata > Aves > Coraciiformes > Coraciidae > Eurystomus > Eurystomus gularis. The sequence continues at coordinate 12,403 of VZZY01002069.1, forward strand.
TCCCTGGGAAACCAGCTAATAGCTGGGACCCTTGTTCTTCCAGCTGTAAACCTGGGACATAACTGAGCTGAGATCACGCTCTCCTGGTTCTTTTTCTCCTGTCTCTTTTCTGACGAGAGAAGCGTTATCCTGCTTACTATGTATCTGTAGTAATGTTGGAGAGGGGAAACAGTGCCCCAGAGAGTTCTAGTGCCATGTCCAACTTCCTCTTCAGAACCTGCCCCCGGGACCTTGTACACAGTTTCCACCTGAGTGGTGGTGCAGCTCCATGCAGAGAAGGGGATTAAAAGTGAGCACAGCAGGCTGGAGGGCTGGATGTGATTACAAGTTCTGCCTGCTCAGCTGGAATATAAACAGAGCTTTTCCTCTACGTAGGGCCTGGCCTTTCCAGGTAGGAACCAGAAAGCAAAGCTGGTGGTTTTTTTTTTTCTCCTGAAGTGTATCCTGCTTTTAAGATCATGCACCCAGTCGAAGGGACAAAAATCTTCCTGCCTATGTCTTTGGCTGCTTTCCACTTGCAAGGGAACAAGAGGCTGGATGAAGAGGGACTGTGTCTTTAGGGGGGGATGAAGGTCTCGCTGAGCTACCAGGTACATTTTCCTGCCAGCTGGAAAGTGAGTTAATGGCACTGTGCGCCTGTGGAACGGCCGTGCTATGCCTGCTCTGGCCTGCCTGCTAGGGCAGGCTTTACCCCTGCTGCTCGAGGGTCTTGCCAGTACCTCTGGCTTTCCCTCCCAGCCCCGTCTTGCCATTGCTGCTGATGCTGCCACCCATAGAAGGACTTCGGTGCTGCAGCAGCATGTCAGGACTTGCAACCCCTGCTGGCACCAGGTGGGAGCAAGAGAAGTTCGCTTTGCAGTTGTTTGCTAGAGGCAAAGCCTGGCTTTAAAGCTGGGCTGGAGGCTTTGGGAAATGGATGCTGGAGGATGAAGGCTTCATGGCAACCCTACTGTATTAAAGAACTGCTTTTGGCTGCCAAATCTGGGAGCTGTTCCTACACCCTCTGTAGCCCTGTCCTTGCTGGATTCAGCAGATCTGTCAGCAGCATGCCCATAGGGAGAGTTTCCAGATAGGGCTGAACTCTTCTTAGTGCAGGCACCGGTTGTCACCCTGAGAAGTGCTGCTGTTACCACCATGCCAGCAGTGTGCTGCTTCAGACAGGCACAAACGCTTTTCCAGCTGACCCAGATCCATGGAAAATGAGGTGGCAAGGTTAGTGCCCCTGACTCTGGACTGCTTCTGTCTCATGCCTGCCTTGGACTCATCCTTTGATACTAACAGGTCTGGAGCAGGTCCACCGCAGGCAGCTGAGTGCAGGCAGCAGGCTCTTGCCTTGGGAAAGCTGGCTTTCCTCGACAGCTTGTCCAGAGTGCTTTTGCAGCACCTCCCAGGAGGCTGGGGTACAAACAGTTGTACTTGAGATGCAGGGCTGGGGAAGCTGCCATGGCTAAAGCCTTCAGCACACTTCCTTGATTTGCCAGAATTAGGTGTTGATCAGTTTTAGGTTCAAGTCAATGAATGCTGGTGTTGTCCTGAGCATGGACCTTCTCAAGGGATGAGCTCTAGCTGTGAGAGGCAGCAGCAAACTAGCAGTCCTGGTCAGTAATTTCACAGTAATATAATTTATTGAGCAAGTTTCATAGTTTTGTTTTTTTTTTCAAGGATGAAAAGCCTATTACAATGTCTGGTGTTGGGTACACTACAGAGCAGTTCTCCTCGCATTCCTTTGAGGAACCACGGTCTTTATATTGCACTCTGTGCTGACCCACCCTGGACTCTAGCAGGGAAAACTTGTAGTGAGTGGAAAGGGTTGTTGTTTCCAGCAGCATCTGCATGCCTTGGGATTGGTTTTCACTTAGGAGATGTTATGAAGGAGATTTTACAACAAAAACAATTCCTTCACCTAAGTGTAGGGTCTGTTTTATCCATTCCCACTTTGTGCAGAAGACAGACCTCTTCATTAGCTGCTGTTTTCCACGATTGCTTTTTTACAGGGAACGGCATGTTTTGGCTGGAGCCCTGTGTTCCTCCTGCGGGGCTGGTTCCTCCTCCCAGGCTTGCTGCTGTGACCCATGCTGTGAGACCCTGAGGGCCCCATGCCTGAAGGCATGGAGGCTGCAGGGATGGATGGCTGCAGCTCTGATGCAGGTAGGGAGAGGTCTTCCCTCTCCTTGCTCTGGGCAGATCAGAGGGGGAGTTCCCACTGGGGAGACCCCTTGCAAAACAGGGGACTGTGGGGGGCCGAGTGTGAGGAGGAGGCCTGGATACCACGGTGGGAGAGCTCCCAGGGTGCTGCTTCCTTGCAGGGCACTGCTCCCTGCCACCGTTTGGCTGGGCAGCAACTGGGCGCCTCTGACCTCTAGGGCCCCGCAGGGGCAGCTGAGACCATCTCTTGACTCCCGAGTCCTGGAGTTTTCACTACAGCCGCCACTTAGTTCTGCATCTTCCTTCGGAGATGAAACCTGATCGCTCCCACATAGGAAACACGCCGTCAGAAAGTGCAAAGCCTTGCCAGAGGTCGGGCACAGCAGCAGAGCTTGGAGCACAACCTGCCGCCCAATTCCTCCCAGCTACGTATGAGTCTGCTTCAGGGGAAAAACAGCGAGAGGGCCCCTGCGGCCGCGGCTGCCAAGCGCTGCGGGTGTAAACAGGGAGGCGGCCGCCCCCGTCCCGCTGGGGGGGCCGGTGCCCGCTGTAGGCCGGGCCTCAG
>VZZY01002069.1:15385-31992 GCA_013400335.1 Eurystomus gularis
CGCTGGTGGCGAAGAAGATTGACCGTAAGTTGGCAGCAGGGCCCGGGGGGACGCGGCCTGGCCCGGCTGCCTCCTCAGCGCCGGCTTTTGTGTCCCCAGTGCCGGAGTACCAGGGGGAGCCGGATGAGATCTCCGTGCAGAAGTGCCGTGAAGCCGCCCGGCAGGTCGGTCGCTTTCTCCTTTCCCGCCGGTTGGAGAGGTGATGTGCGTGTGGGGAACGGGGCTGGGGGTGCTGGGGCATCCGGACCGGCTCAGAGTAGAGTCAGGGACACGTCTGTGCCTGGCCTGGCCTCACTGTACTCCCGTCACCCAGCTCTTGCTGGCCTATGCTGGGTGGTGGTGAATTCTCGCTGGTGACACAGTGTTTTGGCAGTCCTGCTGCTGCTCTTCTGCTTTCTCTGTGTCCCTTGAGCAGCAGGAGGACATGACAGCTCTCTCAGTCCAGCCTCAGCAGCTGCGGGACACAGAGTTTTCTGTCAGCTGGATCACTTTCCAGAGCTGTCTCAGAGATGGATGTCTTAAAAGAACCGAGTGAGGGTTGTAACTCAAGGAGAATGCAGACATGCCTCCAGGACACAGGCTTTCCCTTTCCTTGTCCAGTTGTTCCTGGCACCCAGGACGGTGGGGAGTGTTCAGCTCTGCTTAGTTTTCACCATGTGAGATCTTACCTACTGTTCTTCAGCCAGTCCAGCCTACCTGGGTTTGATTGAGTCTATCTGGTGTGGATTGCCTTTGAGGTAGAGCTCTCATGGCTGGTGTATTTTTCTGATGTTCCTGTTATCATGGAAATGTGAGAATAGGATAGAGCAAGAAAATGGGGTTGGAGGCAGTGCCTTTCTCTAGATATAATGTTTCCGTCTCTTGGGCTTTTGCTGTAGGTTCAGGGACCTGTTATAGTAGAGGATACCTGCTTGTGCTTCAATGCCCTGGGTGGGCTTCCAGGACCTTACATGTAAGTATGAGGGAACTTGCTTCACCTTTTATGCTCCCAAGTTAGGAGCACAGGCTGGTGAGATGTGCTTCATGGGGCATTCTCCATGTGCCAGGAGTAATAGGCTCAGGTTGTTGATTGCTGGTCTGTGTCCTCAGCTTCATGGTACACCCCAGGGGCTGGACTTCTTGAGCCCTGCTATAAGTCAAGGTGCGGGACGAGAGAGACAGACCTGAATTGTTTGCTCTGGCTCCCAATCTACAGTGCATGCCTTTGCAGCCAGCTTGGGAACCTGGGTTCACAGCAGGCTCTGTAGTTAAGGCACCATGCGTTTCAGCAGGAGTCTTGGGTGAGTGTCCTATAGTTTCTCATAGGGACAGCTTTAATCCAGCCAATAACAAGGTGATTACATTACAGTGTAATTTCTGTAATAAAATACTGCCTTAGCACCTGGGATTAACTTTTAGTGTGATTAATTCTTTCAAACTATCTCTACTGAGCTAAGCAGAGTCGCAAAGCTTTATATGATGAAGTTGGCACTAGAACTGGGTGTAATATGTGAACAAGTTGAGTTGAGAAATATATTTCAGCATGTCAGTGCTCATGAGTGAGCACTGTGTCCCTGTGTCCCATTCACTGTGTCCCATTGTCACTGTGTCACATTCAGTTTAAGAGCTAAGCATCATTACTGGTAAATAGTTCAGAATGAAGTGATTTGATAGCACCTTTAAGAGATTCAAAGGGCTATGAAAATCTAAGCAACAATGCCTCAAAGTTACCCACACTTCTGAATAATAATAGAAAAAAATAATCTTTCCTCTCTTCTTCCCCTTCAGAAAATGGTTCCTGGAAAAACTCAAACCAGAAGGTACTGCCTCCTGTGTTACTGCTCTGCATGTAACTCGGTCCTTTCCAAGCAAAACGGAACCCATGCTGCGTTCTGCTGAGCATGCTTGCCTACCATACTGCCCATTTCACAACTGGTTCCTTTCCTGTCTGTCCAGCTGTGTCCCCTCATGTTGTCTCCTTGAGCCTGTTCTGTACCCTTTTACATGAGATGTTTTCCCCAGTAGCTGTAGTGTCTTCCCAGGATTCCCAGACTCCTGCCTCTGCAGGCTGGTGGCATGGCAGGGCTTGTGAGAACTTCCTGTTTTGTCATCAGTGTGACCTGGAAGACCTTCTGCTCCCTTTGATTTCTGTGCAAGCCCCTCCCTGCTAATGCTCACCTCTCCTGGTGTTCAGTGACTGCCTTTGATCTCTCTGTTAAGAGTGTGACTGCAAATCTCACATTGGCATCACAAGTGTGAGCATTAATCATGCTCATTCAGAGTGGGCTTTAGTCCTCTCTGATGCTGTGTGTTCATTTGCTTCCACTCCCAAATTAATAGTGGGGCCCTGCAGCTCATGCTGTGCTAGATCTGAGGCCCTGGCTTCAGTCATACAAGGGACCAGTCCAAGAGCATCCTTGTGCCTGAGCTTTGTCACTTGTAGTTCTTCCTCTCCCACGTGGATGTGAATGAAGCAGAGTTCTCCCTTGATCTGTCTCTAGGTGGGTGTGTTGTGCTCCCAGGGAAGGGCAGTAACGCTGAGATGCTTTTTGTGTTGCTCAGGCCTGTACAAGCTGCTGGCTGGGTTTGAAGACAAATCTGCCTACGCTCTCTGTACTTTTGCATTCAGTACTGGAAACCCGGAGGAGCCCGTGAAGCTGTTCAAAGGCCTGACTCATGTAGGTGTTGTGCCTGGGGAAGGGAATGCGTTGAGGGAGGAGGGCTACAATGTGAATTTCATAACTTCATTGGCTCTGTTGAGGACAATTTTAGTGGCCTCTGGGTCACTGAATGCCCCTGGAGCTCCTCTGTGTTGAGAACAGGCTGAGGGAGAGAACAGCTGGTGGGCGCTGAACACTGCAGTGCTTTTGCCCAGCTGTACGTACTGTACTCTGCGCGCTCCCTCATCTTCCTACATAACTGAGGGAAGTGCTGTGAAACTCACAGCTTACGGGGCTTTTTTGCTTTCTCATCGCAGGGGCTGATAGTGGAGCCTAGAGGCCCTCGAGATTTTGGCTGGGATCCCTGCTTTCAGCCAGATGGCTACAACCAAACGTAAGTGGCATTTTACCCACAGCTGTTTATGTAAGGAGAGCCAGAGTTGAGGTTGTGTGTGGAGAGGAACTTGTGTACAAGGAGGAAACACCCGCCTGGATCTGAACATGGTGGGTTACGGGAACCCCTGGATCAGGAAGGAGGTTGTTGACTTTGCCAGTGTGTCACTACTGCAGCTCGCGCTGCAGCCCAGCAGGGAGATGGCGGGCAGAGGGGGAGCTCTTGGTGGCTGGAGGGATGCATGCTGTAGCATCTCTGCTGCTGAGACGTGTGGTTTCTTTCCCCTGCAGCTATGCTGAACTGCCCAAGGCAGTGAAGAACTCAATCTCGCACCGATACAGAGCGCTGAGTGAGCTCTCCGCCTTCTTTCTTCAGAGCAACTCGACAGAGCCCCGTTCTGATCCCAGCTAGCCTCCCTGGGCTGCAGGCTCCCTGTTGTTATGTGTCATGTACCGCTCCAGGAGATCTGTGCTCCGCTGTGGGCTGTCATTAAAGCTGCTCCTTTTGAAGCCCCTGGTACCTTTTTTCCTCTCCCTATTTTTGTTGCCCATTGGGTCTGGTTTATTTAGGCAACACATTTGTGCCTAGGAGGGGGTTGCAGGGACTCCTGGGCATGGGAGGGCTCTGGTCTGTGCATCCCCTGCTGAAGCTTCCACCTGGGGAATAACAGAATCATTTAAGTTGGAAAAGGCCTTTAAGATCATCAAGTCCAATCATTAACCCAGCGCTGCCAGGTCACCACTAAATCCAGTTTCTAAGTGCCATGTCTACATGTCTTTTAAATCCCTCCAGGGATGGTGTCTCCACCACTGCCCTGGGCAGCCCGTTCCAGGGCTTTACAACCCTTTCAGTGAAGAAATTTTTCCTAATGTCCGACAGAAACCCCCCCTGGCAGAACTTGAGGCCATTTCCTCCTGTCCTATCGCTTGTTCCTTGGGAGAAGAGACCAACCCCCTCCAGCTGCAACCTCCTTTGAGGGAGTTGTAGAGAGTGAGGTCTCCTCTCAGCCTCCTTTTCTTAAGGCTGAACAACCCCAGGTCCCTCAGCTGCTCCTCACAAGACTTGTGCTCTGGACTTTTCACCAGCTTCGTTGCTCTTCTCTGGACACGCTCCAGCCCCTCAATGCCCTTCTTAGAATGAGGGGCCCAAAACCGAACCAAGTATTCGAGGTGTGGCCTCACCAGTGCTGAGTACAGGTGGACAATCCCTGCCTTAGTGCTGCTGGCCAGACAAGTGCTGATACAAGCCAGGACGCTCTTGGCCACCTGCGCACGCTGTTAGGTCCCTTTTCCACCGGGCAGTTTCCAGCTGTTCTTCCCCCGGCCTGGAGCGTTGCTGGGGGTTGTTGTGACCCAAGTGCAGGACCCGGCGCTTGGCCGTGTTGAACCNGCGGCCGCTGGCCTGCGCCGAGCGGCTAGCCAATGGGAAGCGGGCCAGGGGAGAGGCAGCCAATCGGCTGCGAGGCCGTCGCGTCCAATGGGCGCGCCGCGCATACAGATGGCGTCACCGCGCGACGCGGCGTGCGCGGGTCCACGTGCGGAGGGAGCGGCCACGGCCATGGACCTGCTGCCCCGGAGCCCCGGGGAGTTCGGCTCCGCCCGGTACTGGGACCGGTTCTTCCGGCAGCGCGGGCAGCGGCCCTTCGAGTGGTACGGGGCCTTCCCGGAGCTCTGCCCCGTCCTGCACAAGTACGTCCGGCTCCGAGACAAGGTGAGCTCTGAGCCGAGCCTCTTCCGGGCCGGCCTCCCCCTGGGTACCGAGCTCTGCTCCTCCGTGTCCCTGCTTCGACCGCCGTCGTGCCTTGGCAAGCTCGACGCGATGCCCCCAGGGTGCCATAGGAGACACCCCCGGGCTGCCCTGGTGTGCGGAGCGCTGGGGACTGAAACACCCTGATCATCCCCAAAAGAGATGCAGCAGATCACCGAATCAATGGCAGGGGCTGGAAGGGACCTCTGGGACCATCTTGTCCACCCCCCCTGCTGAAGCAGGGTCACCCAGCGCAGGTTGCTCAGGAAGACGTTCAGGCAGGTTTTTAATAGCTCCAGAGAAGGAGACTCCACAACCTCTCCGGGCAGCCAATTCCAGGGCTCCATCACCCTCACAGGAAAGAAGTTTTTCATTATGCACATTGTTTCTGTGTCCATGTGACTTTTCTGTGTGGTAATGCTATCTTAGGGCCCCAAAGAGTGGGTTTGCAGGTGTGGTTTTCACAGAGGGTTCATGGCTGTGGCTGATAGTTGGCTTTGGAAGCACTTTGCAGCATATTTCCAGGGCGTTATCACCATCATGCTACTCATGTGCTTCTCCCCAGGTTCTGGTAGTGGGTTGCGGGAACTCAGAGCTGAGTGAGCAGATGTATGATGTGGGGATGTGTGAGGACATTGTGAACATCGACATCAGTGACACTGTGATCCATCAAATGCAAGAGCGGAGCAGGAGCAAAAGGCCAAAGATGAGCTATCTGCTGATGGACATGCTTCAGATGGACTTCCCTGATGCCCACTTCCAGGTGGTCCTAGACAAAGGCACACTGGATGCCATCCTTACCAATGAAGAGGAGGCCACTCTAGCCAAAGTGGACAAAATGTTTGCTGAAATCAGTCGTGTCCTGCAGGTGGGAGGGCGCTACCTCTGCGTCTCTTTGGCTCAAGCCCACGTTCTCAAGAAAGCAGTGGAATACTTCTCCCAGGAAGGCTGGGTTGTGCGTGTCCATCAAGTGGCCAGCAGCGGGGATAAGCAGCAGTTTGCCCTACCTGTCTTTGTCTACGTCATGACAAAGTTCAGGAAGATCCCTGGCTCGGCACTTCAGATCCTAGAGATCTGCCCTGAGGAGCAGGACAAGCCAATGAGGGTGGAGAGCGCAGAGCGGCTGGTGGCAGCAGTGAGGGACAGGCAGCATTATGCCCTACTCTGCAGCCAGCTGAGCAAAGCCCCCTGCAGGGAGCAGCTTTCCCTGGATCTGTGTGACAAAGAGAGCGGGAGGCCTCGCTACACGCTACATGTGGTCGACACACCCTCTGTGAAACCTTCCCGGGACAATCACTTTGCCATCTTCATCAGTGAGTACAGCCTCTCCCGCCTGCAGTGAGATAGTGCTCTGGCCATGATCTGCAAATTGGCCAGCAGTCCTGGCCCTGCTGAAATTGGGGCTGGAGAGGCAAAAAACCCACCTGTGTAGGGTTCGATTGGTGTTTTAGTCCTGGCTTTGCGGTGGGACGTGTTTGCCTGGTGGTACAAGCAGAGATCTGGCGCAGTGCTTGCTTGTTGAGGGGATGCCTATCTGGCAACCGAAGGACACTGTCTGCTCTGCCTCCAAGGTGGTGATTCTCGCCTTGATGCTGCTGACAGCCACCATAGTACATTGCCACATAAAGCCAGAGCATGGTGGATACAGTCAGAAAGGCATCACTGGTCTGTGTGGGTGTCCTGACTTGCCAGGGCCAGGCTGCTTGGGTCTGCACTTCGCTTTTGAGCTTGCATCTCATGGCAATGCATCAGGCTCTGCCAGCAGCACTGTTCCCTCGCTGCGCACCTGCAAAGCTGGGGCTTAGCACAGCCTGGAGATGGGTTGTGAGGATGTTGGATGCCCCCTTCTTAGGAGATGTGGCTTTTCCAGCCTCCTGCATGAGCCTGCCCAAAATGGGGAAGGTCTTTGCTCTTTTAGTGGTTGCAGAGCACATTTCTGGGCTTGCCGTGGTACTTCCTTGTGATGTCTTGCCATTTGCTGCAGTTCTGCTCTTGGAGGCCAAGGTGGTTGCCTGGGACCGGGGCTGGCCCAGGCTGATGGCAGCACCTTCTGCAGTCCCACAGGGCAGAGAAACTGAGTGGCTCTTTGGGACAGAGGAAGGGCGGAGGCAGCTGGCTGCCAGCGCAGGCTTTGGGCGCCTGGTCACCGTGGCCCTGCACAGGGAGCAGCACTACGAGGGCATGGCCAGCATTCAGGCGGAGCTGTCGGAGAAGGTGATGGAGCTGGCCCCACCAGGCCTCCCTGCCTGGCAGCAGGTGAGTCCCACCACCCAGCCCCCTCACTTGGCTTCCCTAAAATCAGGGCCAGGCTGCCTTTTCGCCAGTAGCAAATCCCTCTTCTCCAAGACAGACCAAGCTGCAATCTATGAGCGGGTGGCCTTGGGGAGGAATCTGGCCTCGAGTGTACCTCCTCTTAGTTTCCCTTCAGCTGGTTGCCTTTGTTTGGAGGCTGGATTTGAGGTGCTTGCATGGCAGGATTCAGTGTGAAGTCCTTGCCCTCCAAAACCCAGCATCCTGAGAAAACCAGGCATCCCAAAACCCCAAGAGCAACCAACCTCTTCTTAATTCTTGGCTACCCTAGCTCCCCAAAACTGAGCTCTTGTAAGAAGTCTTGGGGTGTTTGCTCCTTGTACCCCAGCACACGTATGGGAGGAAACCTGATGTCCCATGCGCTGGTCCCCAGCTCCTCTGTGGCTGCCAGCAGCACATCCCGCTGCTCCTGCACTGTGTCCGCTTTGTCCCAGCTCTTTAGCTGCAGTAAGGACAGTGGGAATGCCAAGGTCTGTTCCTGTAGCCTTTCCTTCCTCACACCAGTTCCTGTTCTCTTTGCAGGTGCCCTTCCTGTCCGTGGGAGGGGACATTGGGGTGCGGACAGTGCAGCATCGTGACAGCAGCCCCCTGAGTGGGGAGTACGTTGTGGAGGATGTGAAGGGGGATGGCACCTGCTACTTCCGACGCCTTATCTTCCTCCGCAACAGGAACGTGGTGCAGTCAGAGGCTCGGCTCCTGGCCCCTACACCTCTCCCAGGTACCTGGCGGAGACAGGGAGAGGTGGGGGCCAAGGGTGACTTTCTGAGGTGGCAGAAAGTGAGATTGATATAGGAGGAAGATAAAAATTCTGCTGGGACCTGCTGCTTTGTCCCAGAGGAGCTCTGGGAGAGCTTTTTTACACTCTGCTGCTTGCCTTTTGGGTGGGACAGTGGCTAGTCCCCAGAAAAGCCCTGTCTCCCACCTTGCCTTACCAGCCAATGCCTCCTGCTGTTCAGGTCAAAAGAAACGGAGGAAGGACAGGAAGAAAACCAGCCCTGCTGAGCCACCTTCAGCCATCGACAAGAGCTACCTGTGCTGTGAGCACCACAAGGCCATGGTCGCAGGGCTCTGTCTGCTGGGGGGCCCCAACCCCCTCCCAGGTGATGAGACTGGTGCTGGGAGGTTGTACTGAGGGGAAGTGCGCGTGTGTCCCCATAGCCCTTGGGGAAGGTCTTACCTGGCACCCTTCCAGAAGTGATTTGAGGCCAGTGAGTGGGATGAGCAGTGGGAGTGTGGCCATCCCGGTGACTCACTGGGCACTCTCTGTTGGCAGGAAACCCGCTGGCGGTGCTGGTGGTGGGGCTTGGTGGGGGCAGCCTGCCCCTCTTCATCCATGACTACTTCTCACAGGCCCGTGTGGCTGTGGTGGAGATTGACCCCTCCATGCTGGAGGTGGCCACGCGCTGGTTTGGCTTCTCCCAGGGTGACCGAATGCAGGTGCACGTCTCTGATGGCCTGGACTACGTGGGCAAGCTGGCAGCTGAAGGTACCATATCGCAGAGCATCCTGGGCACCTCTTTGAACCCAGGGGGGTAACATGTGGGGACCAGAGTTCTGGGCTTCTTTCACCCTCTGCTTCCCATCCCAGCCCATCTCCCTGCCATGTGTCACAAGCTCCAGCCTTGCTAAGTGTCTGCTCCTCACAGGCTTGTCCTTACCAATGTGTGCAGGGGACCTTAGATTTCCTGTCCCCACCCCCAGCACCAAGGGCTGCTGCTGTGGGCTTCCTTGGAAAGAAAAACCCCAGAAGAGAGAAGTGGCCGTAACATGGCAGAGGGGATGTCTTGACCACCCCATTCATTGCCTCCCTACCATGTGTGGCTCATCTGTGTCCCATGGATAACAAGTCTCTGCACTGTTTCCTGCAGCGCCAGCCCAGTATGATGCCATCATGTTTGATGTGGACAGCAAAGACCTCACAGTGGGGATGAGCTGCCCACCCCCAGCCTTTGTGGAAAAGCCCTTTCTGCAGGAAGTTAAAACCATCCTCAAGCCAGAAGGTAGGAGGGGAGATCCAGCCGTGTCCCTGCAGCCAGGCTGGCTGGCTCCTGTGCATTGTTTGAGTAATGGGGCTGTGCCACTGTTTTGCATCTTGGAGAATAACATCTGCGGCCAGGATTGCTGCGTGTCATCCACTGCTCCTGGCAGCTCCTGTATCCGGGTGTTTTGGTGGGTAACGTCACAGCAAGGAGCAGGGTGGAGCAGGTGGCCTGCAGCACTGCTGAGTCAGGCAGGTTGAGACATCCTACGGGTCCAAAAAAGGCTGCAGGAAGGCAGAGGGTGTAGGTGGTACCTGGGAACAGATTGGCCACCCACGGCCCGTGTGGTAGCAGGGGCATGGAGCTGGGCCAAGGGCATCAGCGGGATTCCAGTACTCCTTGTGCTTCTGTGGAGGAGACAGTTGTACTGATTCTGCTGCGTTCCAACAAGGAGGCAGGGAGCAGGGTGGTGGTCTGAACTCCCATCCCTCTCATCCTGCTGCAGGAATCTTCATACTCAACTTGGTGTGCCGTGACGCCCGGCTGAAGGAATCTGTCCTGGCCACCCTCAGGGAGGTCTTCCCACTGCTCTACACACGCTGTATTGAAGGGGAAGTCAACGAGATCTTGTTCTGCCAGCCCAGCCCTGAGGGCCGGTGGGATCCCACAGAGCTGGGAGCACGTGCCCGAGTGTTGGAAGGGGCCCTGCGGCAACCTGGGCGCCCCTGGGACAGCTCATACACGCTGGCAGATATGCTGCAGGCCGTCAGGATCCTCTGAGACAGGCCTCGATGCTGCTTGAACAAGAGAGGTGTCCTCACATGGGTGCTGTCGGCCCATAGCAAAGGGGCGCCCATGCCTTGGACTGCCAGCCTGCGGGGGGCTGGTGCTAGCCTGGCTCTGTCTGAAGGATGGGACTTGTGTGGAGAGGTGCTCCCTGCAGCGTGGCTCTCCGGGAAGGAGTTCAGGGCTGTGGGAGGCTGTGCAACCCAAGGGGTAGCACTGGGGTGGTGAGCGGAGGAAGGTGCTCTGGGATTGGCAGGAGTGTGGGTTTGGGTCTGTCCCCATTGCTTTCCTATTGTGGGAAAAATGTCCTTCCAACCATCCCCTTCCCTTCTAGCACTGTGAAAATAAAGTGCTCAGGGCTGCTCTGAGGCCCACAGTGCTTTGCTAGGCTTATTTCTGGAACATCCAGCACTCCTAAAAGGTATGGTCACCTCCACTCCTGGGGGCAGGCAGCTGCTCCTTGTACCCCACTGCCTCCTCCCCACTTACCTTCCCCAAACTGGACCCTATCATGTGCCTGCACCTCTTCTGCATCTCTCCAGCCATCGCTATTGTTAACTGGGACCTGTAACCCCTTGGGCCCCCAACGTTTTCCCCCCTGGGCCAGCAGGGATGCAGCCCTGGGCTCCCCAACCCTCTCACCCAGCTGGTGCAGGCTAGTCTTCCTACAGGATGAAAAGGCAGCAGAAACATGCCCATTGGAGTCTTCCTACAGCACCCCATTCCTGGTCAGGTGGTTCATTTTGTCTCTTCCAAGGGTTTCAAAGCATGGTCAATCCCTGCAAGGTTTAGCTGAAGAGCTGCACCATGGGTCCTGGCTGATTGCAGAGCAGCTGACCTGCTGGTGCTCCCCCATTCATTTCGGGGGTGGGGGGGCTTGTCTTTTTCCCCTGCAACAGCTGATACCAAAAATCAGTCTGAGACACGTACCAAAGTGACTGGCTTATGGACATCAAGATGACCACCTGCTCAGGCACCGTGATGCTTTGCCACGGACCTGGCACCATTACCCTGTGCTCCCTTCTGCCACTGGCACCCTGAGCGAGGACATCTTTCTGGCAGCTGCTTCCCAAAGCAAAACCTTCCAGCCACAGCCCAGGGTGGTAACAACACACCAGAAGCAGCTCTGGGAGGGCTCTGACCTAGCCATTGGTGTGGAGGCAACAGCACCTGCATCTCAACATCACTGCTGGAGCTGTCATGCAAGCTCTGCAGCACCCTGTCCTACCAGGGTGTTGGTGGGCTGCTGCTCATCAGCCTCTCTTTCCTCAGCAGGACCCAGGTCACCTCCACCTGCAGGAAATCTTCCTTTTTGTTGGGGAAGCTGAGCAAGAGGGTGCATGAGCCTAAGGGCTTGCAGTTCCTCAGCCCTGTGGGGGCCGTGGAAAGGGGGCACCCCAAGGGCTCTCACCCTCTGAACTAGTGGGGACTGTGGCCACTGTGCTGATGCAAGGAGACGGGGCTGTTTGTACCCAGGAGGTACTATGGCAGCCATGCTGACAGTGAGCACATCCATCTAATCAGTGACTGTGGTTGTATGTTGATTTTAATTTGCCGGCACGTTCTGCTTTGGAAACCACTCTGTTCAGATCCATTCTCCCGTGCTACCTGCCTTGCTCCCTGCCTTACTCCCCTTCACACAGAGGGACAAATCAGTGCCCTACTTTCTCCCTGGGCTGGCCTGCTTCTATGCAGAGGGAGCAGATGCTTTTTTTAAGTAAGTGCTTTTGATGGTTCCCAGACGCTGGAGAGCAGGGCTGGCTTGCTCCCTGCCTCAGATAAAAGGATGGCAGTGTGAGCGCATGCCCTCCGTACATTGTGCTGTAGTGTGCTCGGGGCAGCACATGGTTGCTGGTCAACAGGAGAAGCAAGGCTGGAGCTCGAGTTGGGTAGAAGTCTGCCTGTCCCCATGCAGTTAGTTTCTAAAGCTTCTCTGTGCTGAGCACTTTTTGGAAAGATTTCTATTATCCATCCAGCTTAGCAATGGCAAATTCCTCAACGGGATCAGCAGTGCTGCGTTTAGTCTATTTTTAAATTAGTTTTCAATTCTCAGCATAATTCCAATGACATAGGCATGTGTGTGTGCCCTTTATTTTACCAAAACCATCTCCGTTCTTCCCCAGGAGCTCATACAAAGGCTGCGTTCATCCCTCTCTTGTCCAGTCCTGCCTTTCTGTTGTGCTTCCTAATGGCTGTGTAATGCCACATCCTGGTGGAAAAAACAAAAGCCATCTATTAGAAATAACATAAGGATGAAATCTCAGTTCATTGCAGCTGTCCTTGCAGCTACTGACAGCCCTAAAAATTTGGTCTGGAAATATGTTTCCGTTGAAAAATGCACAAATTCGTGCAAATACCTGAAACCTTGCTCTGCAGGTCAAATGCTCAGAGGTTGGAATAACTGATGTTAGTAAATATTTCTCTCCTGACAGCCAAAACGTGCAGCTAATGTGTTTGTTTGGCAACTATGTTTCTGTTGAGTGTTTTGGCAATATACTAATGTTTACATCCCTTACTCTTCCTTTCTTTGCAGCTTTGGCTACTGGCGGGAGAAATACAAGCACTGCTGTCACTTAGCAACCTCAGTTGGCTTTGAGATGTTGACTTTTTTCCTTTCTGGATTTCCCAGCACAAAAAGAGGCGGCTTCCTAACTCATCACATGGCTCAGGCATGAGGCTGTAGCCAGCTGGGGATATATTGGTCTGGTCCAGCCTGAATCCCTCTTGGAATATCTCATCTGTGTCCCACTGCTGCTTCAGTGAGTGAGGCACTGGGAGGTGATGGGTCAGCTGTGGGTTTTGTGATTTTTTGGGTGGAGGGATGCAGCTGATCATAGCCAGCCACAGAGACTCTTTGACCCAGGGTGACCCCGTGGCCAGGCAGCTGGCAGGATGGTGACACTATGAAGCAGGCAGCAGTGGGGTGCCACAATTATACCTCATATGGTTTAACTTCCTTGGGTGTCAGCCCAGATCTCTGCTCTGCAGAAGGACTGGAAGTGGCTGGGATCTCGGGAAGAGGGTAGAGGTGGATGGGGGATGTACCGTCACCAGCTGAAAGTATGTCAGGCAGCTGAGAGAGATTCTGAAGTAATAAAAGCTTTAGGGAGCCAGTGCTGAGGCTGATACTCTTCAGCTGGGAGGAGCTCTGCCAGTGGGAGCCTGACCCTGCTGGCTACGGATGCTGCTGCTGCTCAGGCATGGCAGGGTCGTAGCACAGCAGGGGCTGCAACAGCCACACCCCAAAGGGCGGAAGCTCCTGGGAAGTGTTCTGTCTATGATCTCTTCCCTCAGGGAAGCACTTGGCTTGCCTGGCTGTATGACCAAGGAAGCAGGCATGCTGCCAGGCTGCAGTGAGGGAGTATGGCTCTTTCCTGGGGTGCTCAGGGCTACAGGGAAACATCTGTGTGGGCTGCGATGCAGCACAGTGGCCCTGCAACTGGATGCACCCAACTAAAGGATGCAGATGCAGCTGGAGGTCACAGGGCAGGAGGGAGACCACCACGGGCAGGACAGAGATTAAGGTGTTACTGTCCTGCAATCCATGAGTCAGCAGTGCCACAGGATACTTCTAATCACAGCTCTGCAGCCGCTCTGGCTTTCTTTCACTGGCTTGAATATAGAATTCTTGCAGCTTCAAGGTCTGAGCTATCCTCCTGGCAGATACGCAGGCATAAAGGTGACCAGCACTGCAGAACCGGGTGCTACTGAGAACCTGGGAGCTCCTCAATGCATGGGGCTCCTTGCCTGCACCTCCTCCTGCTTTGTGTTGATCTGCTGCCTGACAAGATTTGCAAGACTCTGGGTTTGTATCTGAAGCAAGAAGGAGGTGAGAGAGGTCCCCAGAGAGAAGATCATGCGTGAAGGAGCTTGCCTGTTCTAAATGCATCCTGCGGGGAGGACGCAGGCTCGGCTGTGCTCTGCTCCCCTGGGGTCCTGCCTGCTCTCCTAGCAGGGGAGCATGCCTGGCTCTTCACTGAAGGCATCTACAAATCTCCTCTCTGGTAGTTTACATATAACCCATTTTTAATGAAAGGATTGGCATTGGTGTGTGTTTATAAAGGTGCCTGGGGACCTGATCCAAATGTCCTCAGTTTTAATGTCATGCTGCCTGGTTAGGAAGAAGTGTCTATGGGTAAGTTTGTGGGCTCAAATGCTACAGCTGCACCTGAAGCCAGAGTTGTTTTGCTGCATATTTTTCTGGAAGTCAGGGCAAGGACTTGATGTCTGTAGGGCTCGATCTGAAATGCACTGGAGGCTTCGGCAGGCCTGGCGGCCTCAGGCAGGCTGTGCTGGAGCTGGTGACATCTGGAAGCAGGCAGATTTTGCTGATGGCATCAGCGGGGCCAGCATGTCACCCTGGGGAGTATGCTGGGGAGATGTGGTCGGTGAAGGTCTTCTTTCCTTGCTGAGCCTGTCACGTGGCAAATGGAAATGATAAATATTGTGGGGCACAATTGAGTGCAGGGTAAAAATAGAGTATGCTTAGCTGGCTAACCAGTGAGCCATGCAGCTCTGCACTCCTGGGGTTCGCATGTGGTGCTCCCCAGGAAAACAGTTTTTTGCATGGCTCCCTGACACTGGTTTGGGTCTTCCTTTTCAGGGTTATTCATTACAAGAAGCTTTGCAATGGTCTCTGCTAGTACTACCCCTGTTTCCTTTAATTTAGCCACTCTGAATCTCAACAAATTCAGAAAGCCAGGCTGGGCCCTGCGCAGGGGTTTGGAACAAGCTGCCTGGAGGAGTCAGTCAGAAAAAGCAGAGACCTGAAGATATGCTTGGGTGCCCTTCCTCTTTTCTTCACTGCGCTCTTGGAGTTGTTGGAAAAAGGAGCACCCTCACAATAAGATGAGCACACATAATGAAAATGTTCATGCTTTTTCCAGGAGATGGAAAATCTATACTTGGCTGCTTGTGGCTTTTTTCTAGGGGGAGAGTGGATTTCTTTAAGTGCTAGAATCGTAGGGTGAGTGTGGTCCCTTAGCAGCTTAAACTCAGCTTCAACAGACAAAAAAGTGTGGTTTGGAAACTTCCCAGACTTGAGGGGAAAACTCAAGCTTTTCCTCATCAGAGATGTTTTCTGATTTTATTTTATTTTGGAAGCAAGCAAGGACAGAATTTAAAGACCTAATGGAAAGGACAGTTCCCTAGGTTATCAATTTGAAGGTGTGCATAGCATTGGTCCTGAGGCATTGTGCCTCTTTTAATCTTCGTCTCCTGTAGAGATGCAACCTTATTGCCAGGCTGCTCTTCTACTGATCTGAATTATTTCACTGGGGCAGCACAAAGTGCTCTGATGCTCAGATGGGGTGGATTTGGCCAGAATGTGGTACTTCCCAATTTCCAGCCTCCCTAGAAACCCATGAACTGGAGGAAGGCCAGGCAGCTACTCTAGTGCCTCCTGGTATATCCTGCTCAGTCAGGAGTGGGGAAAAATAATCATGCTGCTAATTGGCATAATTATGTCAATAGCTCTGAGGCTTCATCTAGATAGAAATGATGGTAAGGCCTTTCCCAGAGGCTGTGATGCTGGGGAGGTGATCTAACTGCACTGGCAAAGACACTGCTAGGGAAGCCGTCTCTGTATTATGCCAATTAAGAACTTTTTAGCCAGAGCTAAAGCAAACTGTTCATTTGCTCCCAGACTTAGAATTCAGTCTGTTGTAGATAATAATTTTTTGGAATTATTGAGAGCTCTGGCCAAGAAATTTTGATAATCTTCCAGATCATTAGTATCTGTCAGCCTGCAGGATGTTCGCAGTTCCCTTTTGTTTTGCTTTTCATGCTGAGTGAGGCCAGTGTCTGGTTTAATAAGAGGATAACTTTTATTGCTGCAGGACTCCAAAGCCTTGTTTTGGATATTTTTGTGTTGTGACTGCTGCCAGTAATCACAGATAAATCTCATCTCTGTTGTTCCCTGTGCTTTTAGCTCAGCCTCAGTATGCATTTTTAATTGAGCCCACTGCAGTGACACAGCTTGGACCTTGTTATTGCTTCCCAGCCTGTTCCTGAACCACCCACCTGCTACCAGCCCTGCTAGACCCAGCTTCTGAGGCCTGCCTGAGCTGGTTCTGGTGAATGGCATAGCTGACCCTGGCAGTGCTCCTGCCTGTGGCTAAGCATCGGTGCCGTTTGCCAGGGCCCCTCAGGTGCTGTGGGCATGTTCCCATTGCAGGTGGAAGCCGGGAGGAATTCAGCCACTGGGACTGCTCCAAAGCACCCTGCTTGCAGATCGGGAAGTGCTGAAGCCAGCTGCCTGCCAGCTCAAGCTCCTCGGTGTGCTCCCTGTTCCCGGTTTGGTGCCAAAGCCATAGAGGAAAGGGTGCATGCAGACCTGCCCTGGGTGCCAGAGGATGGCTCAGCCGGGCATGGCCCGGCATCGGGGGCTCACGGGAGATGCCGCAGCCCTTCCTGCCAGTGGGACGGGGCGGCTGGCTGGGATCGGGGCTCGTGGAGGAGAGGGGCTGCCGGCGGGCTCATGGGTCAGTGCATGGGCCTGAGCGCACCGTAGTCCTTGCGCCCAAGGGTCCCAGCACTGAGACGGCTTGTCCATGTGCGGGGACGAGCCCGCCCAGCCGCCGGAGCCGGGAGGACCCCGCGGATGCTCCCTGCGAGCTGCTGGCCTGAGGCGGTGATCCGGCGGGAGGCTCTGCCAGGGCCGGATTGAGGAGGAGCCGCTGGCACGGCAGAAAGGACAGAGGGGCGCCCACCTCGCTGCGGTCCCGGGGCTCGACCCGCACCGGGGCCCGCACC
>VZZY01002069.1:32321-54039 GCA_013400335.1 Eurystomus gularis
GGGGGGTGCTCGGTGCGCCTCCCGGCGCCGCGGGGGCGGCGGGGCTGGCCCTGGCACGGCGGCGTCCTTCGTTTGCACGCTCGCGGGGAAGCTGCCGCGGCGCCGGGGTAAGTGCGTTCGTGCGAGGGGGTTAACCGACGTCTGGGGCCAGAGAGGTGTTTGAAGCCTCACAGCCAAATGACGGTGGGGTTCCGGGTCTGACCGGTTAGCGGTTCTCGTGCCATCACACGCCGTGCCGTCCTAATGCGCATACGGGTATAAGCATCTTTTCTAAAAATGACTGAAGGAAGAGGACGCCTAATGGTGCGGGTGGTCCTGTCAGCGCACCGCCTGTGTCTCTGAGGCTCTTCAGAGGCGAACGGGAACTTCACGGGCTGTTCCGTGAAGTTCCTGCTGCCTTTGCCGCGAAGAGCGTGGTGGCTCCTGGGGGGAGGTGGTGTGTTGGGAGCGCAGCCGCAGCCGTTGGGCTGCGTGGGGAATCAAAAGTGCTGCCTTGCGTTCCTCAGCGACTGGGGAGCTTTCATGCGCGGAGGTCTTAGCTAAGGTGATATTAAATGCTGTGTCTCCCCACAACCTGGCCATGTGTCAGACTGCAATAGCTCCTGATATACAGTATAAAGATACTACAGTATGAATACTGTACTGTTGTTATCTCCAGAGTTTACTCTGTGTTAAATGTCAGTTCTTCTTTCTACTTGAAGACTGATAGTGACGTTGACAGTACTGCCCGTCTCTCAAGCTTAGAAAGCACAAGTGAGATCCTCAGAAGTCGCTACTGGACGTCAAATTACTGCAGGTTTCTTTTAAAAGTATTTTTGTAACTTTCTGACCTTTTGATCTGTGCATCCACAAAGCTGTGCAAAGCATACGTGCGGAGAAGGAGAGGCATCTCCGTCTTTCATGCCAATAAGGATACTTTGGTCCCTGTGGCAAAGCCTTGTCTGGGGTGGCACTCATCTGGGATCAGGGCTGAGTGTGCTGGACTGTGGGCCGATGTCTTTTCTGGATCCATCTGTGCTGTTTGAAGAGGTAACCTGCCGGGTGCTTGGTCTTCCTCCCTTGCTGGAGGGATCTGCTCAGTCTGATCTGCAGGTGGAGCTGCTCTTCGGAGTGTAGCTTGCTCCCGCCCCAGCAGCCTGAATGCACCTGGCTAGAGCAAAAGGTGAAAATGAGCAATTTGTCCTAATCTCGCCTGTTTGGACAAGAGGCTGCAACCAGGTGCACAAGTGAGATGTGGTCATTTCTAGGAAAAATTATAAAGAAAAGCTAAGGGCGATGACTTTTTTCATCCATGTAGTTACTCACCCTGCAGACTGCAAGAGAGTCTCTTCAGAGAAGAGTTACAGACTGCTGTGGAGCACCAGGGTGTCTCTGACACAAGGGATCTGGAATTTGGATTCTTTCAGCCCTGTCTCGGTGTTCCTCACAGTTGTTTTATGCAGTAACTTCTTGGTGGTATAGTGTCAGCTGAACTGTAACACCTTCCATTGAAATGTATTACTTCAGACTTATTCACTGGGAGCTAAGCAACTATATATTACTCCTGCCTTTCCTCCAGACACGAGTGTGTGTGGTCCGTAGATGTGTACTTGCTAAGCTGTGAGAACTTGATTGTGAACGCTCAGAACCCAATTCAGGAGCTCAGAAGAGCATTTTGCTTGTCAAATCAGCAAAATGGTGTATGGGTCTTTTTAGTAAGCCATAGGACATACCCGATTTTATGGGATAATGAAGCAGCTCTCTGCAAACAAGAAGTTTATTACATCCACACCTATCCTTTTTGTTAGTGGTACATTTCATGATGTATGTGATTAACCGCAGGTTGAACATTAATAGTAACACAGCTTTGAAATTCACATCAAAACAAAATAGCCCTAGCATTGCTCTGAAGTTTGAGCATTAATTCTCTCTCTTTTTTTTTTTTTTCCGTGTTTGGGTGTTTTGGTTTTCATTGTTGTGGGTTGTTTGTTTGGTTTTGTTGTATTCTGGGCTTGTTGTTGCTTGTGTTTGTTTTTTTTACCATATGAATCATTATCAGTAGTAGATTTTGGACTGTTAGCCTTCAGAGAGAGACTCACTGTCTTCCTTTTTCAGGAATAGCTGTAATTGGTAAAAGGAAGGGACACTGTCCTCCACAGGGAGGGCAGGGTCTTGCTACAAACATGCAAACATACAAAAATATTTGTTAGTGGAGCTCTAGTGAAGTTGCTAAGGTTCTTCTTACCTTTAGGATCAGATTGTTATTCTCTGTTGCCTGTGGCCTCTAGACCATTGTGCATGTTTCAGTCCTTCACAGGGTTTTTGCTTGTGCAGAGATGACTTTTTTTTTTCTTTCCACTCGGGCAGAGGAAACCTATTTTCTAGCTTGCAGGTGGTATCAGAGTTGAGTTTCTTTGTGGAGCCTAGCTGCCCAGGAAACTTGTTGGGCTACACTGCGTTACCTACTGCCTAGTGCAGGTGGCATCAGAGTGGAGTTTCTTTGTGGAGCCTAGCTGCCCAGGAAACTTGTTGGGCTACGCTGCATTACCTACTGCCTAGTTTGTGTTGCCATAATTTTTCAGAAGGGTCATGAAGGATGTGGCTTTGGCATCATTCTGTGGGCTGGCAGATGGTTCTGGAAGTGGGATCCAAGTCCTATTATTTCTGAAGCTGCTGAGTGACACACATCCATCAGTGTCCCCACTGGGTAGCACCAAGCCTTCAACAGTTAGTGAATATGTTGAGATTTGATTGTGTGTTTGATATATGTTG
This sequence comes from Eurystomus gularis, assembly GCA_013400335.1. Taxonomy (NCBI): domain Eukaryota; kingdom Metazoa; phylum Chordata; class Aves; order Coraciiformes; family Coraciidae; genus Eurystomus; species Eurystomus gularis. Next base: position 35,073 of record VZZY01002069.1, read on the forward strand.
ATGGTGGTGTTGCATGAGCATGAATTCTCCATGTTTGCCCACTCCAGGAATTGTGAGGCACCTAGAACTATTTATATCATTGTAGGGTGGTTTGGAGTAAGGCTGGAGTCGGGCACTGTTGAATCTCCCAATGTAACTGTTATTGTTACTGTTTGGATTAGCCATCCGCTAAGGTATTTGGGGAGTTTGCTCTTCACTTACCATTCCTCTGTGTGGAAGGAGACTGCTTCTTTTGGTAGTCAAGGAACATGTTTTTCAGGGTTTCCTCTCAAGATTCTGGTTATATTTAGATGGAAACAGAGATTCCAGAGAGCACCTGAGGACAACAGTAATTTCCATTTATGGGTTAGACCTTCACATGTCCTGTTCCTAACTGGGCTCCTGGCACTCGTTTGAGGAAATGGCATTGTCTGAGGAGCAAACATTCTTCTTGCCTGCTTCTCTTTTTAACAGAAGTACACGTTCCCTTAAATACTGAGCTGGTGTTTGAAGCAAAGGATCTAGTGCAATCTTTTGGTAGAAGTTGGTGGGAGAGAGATTCAAAAGTGCAAAGGGGGGTAAAAAATTTAATACCAATGGATTGCCAGCAAGAGATAGGGTCTTCACGTGGTCCTTACTCCTTTGCCACAGATAAGTACAGGGCCATGACTTTGTGTGTTGTTTGCGTTTTTTAAATATCTTGCTTTTGAAAATAATAGAGTTACCTAAAAGAAAACTAATGGCAGGAAGCAATCCCTGGAAACTGTGTTCAGAGAGAAAGCATTTTCTATTATTTCATATAGCAAATGAGCTTTTAGGATAACGAAAGGCACAGATGGCAAGCAACCTTGTCAGGGCCTCTTTCTCCAGATTTGAATCAGAACCTTATTTTATTCTTGCAGATAGTGAGGAATTAATAATTAGATTTCAAAGCTGAAAGCTCTTTACTTCCTACTCTGCTTAATGTAGGATAAACAATATGTGGCCAAATAACTGTTTTAGAAGAGATACAACCTCTTGATTACAAGTCTGCCAGTCATAATTAAACAAGCACTTTCATTTTAAGAGCCTGAGGTCTGCTTTTGTAATACAGCTTTACAGCTTTTTGTCCGAGATGCTCTTGATAATCTTATGATTGCTGCATATTGTATACATATTTATTATGACACAGGTACTTTAAAAAAAATCTTCTTTAAAAATTTGGAATCCTTGTGTGCTAAGCTCATTATTTTTTGCTTGAGATGGCGGTTGGGAAAAGACTGCGTCGAGTCATTAGAGGAAGAGAAAGGGCTTTAAAACTGGCTGTTGAAGCAGAGAATTCCTCCAAAGAAAGTAGACACACGACTAGCTTGCACGCTTCCTGTGAAAGATACAGTTAAAATTGGTGCAGATACTTTATCCTTTAGTTACTAGTCATTGACAGGAAAACTTTTTTACAGAAATTTCTCCTCTTTTATGAAAGAGGCATGAAGAAGTGAAGCAGACAGAGATACAAACTGAAATGTAGTAGTTTTGTGCATTCTTATTTTAATCTTAAGGATCTTCTGGAAATGAGAATCAGCCACTCCTTTTCCTGACTAATTTAGCCATTGTAGAGCTGTGTTGAGTCTATCAGTCTAGTTATCAAAAGTACGCCGGTGCACTGAAAGCAAGAATTGTTCCTGGGTATTCCATTAAAGAGAAACAGCAGCAAATGAGACAGTGGCTCACTTAGGTTTCTTCCCCAAATATGTTTTTACATTTAGGGGTTGCAGAACAAACCTAACCATTTATATGGGATATAGATGGCCTGGTTTTGTCCTAAAATGTAAGTCTGTTGTGGATTTTAAGTTCATTTTTGCGTTAAGTCTTGAGAATTGATATATGCAAAGTAAAGCAAATGTGTAGTTAAAAGCAGACATGCTGATTTTCCCCTACATTTAAAGTAGAAGTTTTCCTCTAAAACTGCTTTGAGGATCCATGTATGTTATTTCTGGCATTTAAATTTTACCAGTTAGAAGATTTCTTCTACTTTAAGAAAAGCTGTGCTCTGTAATGAGGTGTAGTATAGGGAGCCCTGACCTATATTTAAGTTCAGTGTATCAAGCAGTTTACTGAGATGCTAAATTAATACTTTTGTAAAAACAAAAATGTACCTGTGAGAATACATATACATATGGTCTTAATATAACTTCGGCATACTATATACAATCGTGGTTTTGTAGTGATTTAGCAAACAAGCTTAGTAATTGAAGTCTGAGACCTAGACTTCAGAACCTCAAAACCTTGCAAAAATCGACCCTCCAAAAACCCAGTCTGGTCTTGAGTGCCTTCTGAGAAATCAGTGCTACAAATCCAGTGGCAGTTGTTACTGGAAGTTCAATCCATCAAGGTACTGAAGGTGACTGCACACTTCTGATCATTTTTAAAGGTGAATAGTCATCTAGTGAGAAGTTTATGGGGGTTTTTTGTTTTCTTTTTTTTTCAAACCATAGGTATCCACTTAACTGTAGGTAAACTTTCCGGATTCTTCATACAGAGACACTTCTGAAAATTCCACAGATTGAATCTCTAGGCTCTTGTATAACATTATAAATCCCAATACTCACTGTCTTCAGGAAGGAGCCCACACTTGGGATTTTGTACTGGTAAAATCAACAAATAGAAAGCACCTTTGTTGTTTTGGTGTTTCTTGGTGGGGATTGCTCCCGCTAGTGTTTCAAGCTTGTTATTTGCCTTCATGTATGAAATAGAAAATAAGGATTTCTAGTTTAGATAAACAGATGTTACTGTGATTGTGTGGGCATTCACCTTTAAACATAGAGTGACACTCTGTGGATTGCAGCAGAGTAGGACAGACACAATTCCGATCCTTTCTTTGCCACTGATTTACTGTATGACCTCAAACTATTTTTTTAAACATTACCTGCATTTGTATCCACATGTATATGCCTAGAGTCTTTACTCTGTCTTAACTGTATGTAGGATTTAGAAGTAACTTAAAAATAGAATAAAAATCTATTTCTAAAGGAGGATGTTAGCATATAATCTTAAAATTGGCGTGGGATAACTGTGATTGTAGTCTAAAACTTGTTCTGTATGTCTCTGCTTTGTGTGATGGCTGATTTAGATATCTATATGGCACTTAAACCAAGTATTGGATTCTGCTTTCAACAGCTGAGAGGTGGCAGCATGTCTGCTTCCCAGTAAAGGACTCTTGCTGGTGTTTCATTTGTGCCTCTAATAGCTTAGTCATTGAGAGAGATCATGTTTGTGGTTTGCTATCCATCAGTTGATAGGTGAGCAAGTTGATGATATTATTTTAGGTATTCAAGGGTTTCTTAAACAATGTCTGCCTAGATTGCAAGCACCGAGTGGCAGAAGCCATTTTTACTTCCTTTTTTTTTTTTATTTAACAGTACATTTCAAAATAAGACTTAGTAAATAGAAGCTTGTGAACTCCCCTTGTTTGCTGTACTTGTGTGTAACGGGCTACTGGGAATCCCTTTAATGCTGTGTGTCTGCAGTGTAAAGCCTGTAGCGTAAATATGCTGAGAACAGGAAATGAGCATTATTTAACTGTGACCTTGCATCTTTTTCTTCAGCAAGTTGCATTGAGATGAACAAGGCACCATTATTGAACTAGAGAGGAGCAAAATCCTACTTAACTGCATGCTGGGCTTTGATGTACTGCCAAGTACTGTTGTCTGTGATAGCCTCTGGGATGCAAAGGAGGCTGTAGCTGTAGATAAGAGAGATTTTCAACCAAAGTGCCAAGCGATAATGTCAGCTTCTATAATTTATATGTGGAAGTTATGCTTTTAATTCAATACCTAGCATGGTATTTCTGCATTCAAGTTCCCATACAAAATCACCAAGATTTCATTCTTCAGATATGCAGATTTCCTATTTGCACTAACACAGATAGGTGTTCACCCTTATAGATGTTATAATGTAAGATAGAAATAATATTAAGCACTTGGTACATTATTTACTATGTACAGTGCTGATGCCTAAAAAATGTACACATATATTCAGTGGTGCTTAGCTATAGAGGATGCTCTAAAATGGTCTGTGTGTAGCTCACCTGCAAAGGATAGGCAGGGCTTTGTGTAGCAAGCACGAGAACCACTGTAAGACATTTCTAGCCTCTGCTGCACAACAGTGGATGCAGTGGGCTGTGTTCCAGATCTATTTGGCAGTTGAGCTGGAAGCTGCTGAAGAAATTTTAGCATAATCCATCAGAGGCAATGTTGTATCCTTGCATGCTCACCTGTTAGTTTGTTCAAGTGCTAAACAAATGTTGATAGAAGATCTAGGAAACAGGCTGGAAAACCTTAAGAGCCTGGTCTGAGACATTCAGCTTTATGACTTTATTAGTGTTCTGGGAAGCAGTGGCATAAAACACTGTTCTAGTCAGACCCCTAGTATAAAAATTCCCTTGTGATAATTCAGTTTCTGGTGAGCAGAGAGATGGGAGACCATGACTGATGTTGTATTTCAATATTTAGCTAAATAGACTTTACATTGTCATGGTCAATATATTCATTTACACATATTACAGGCTCAAAGCAGGATAAATGATCAGGTAAAAAAAGGATAAAATGGCTAGAGAAGTTCTTTATGAGATGGATCACTTGTTTTGGAAACATCCCCTTCTTCCCTTCCTTCTATAGTTGTCTTTCTGTCTATAAATTCAGGCTGCCTTTATACTGCAGTTCCTATTGTGTATATATCCTGGAGGGAGTAGAACAACTGAATTCAGTTACATTCCGGCTCTGCAAAATAATCTGAAATGGCTTGTATTGTACCAAGAAAGGTAATCATACAGTTTGACATGTTGTCCACCACAAAGAGAGAAATGTATTTTCACAATGCTTCTGAAGAGGCAAAGTTTTTTGGACTTGACCTAGGACATGACATAACTGATTGCATGTTATGCCATTGTTTAAAAAGTCTCTATTGATGGATCTGAGTTCAGGCAGTGCGATCTGGGAGGAAGGGCAGAAGCTTATTTTGTCTGGGTTTTTGATGACAGCGCTGAATTTTGCAATATCTAAACTTTCTGTAATGACAGAGTATCCAGAGGTCAATTATTTGCTAAATGCAAGTAATTATATAGTAGTTAGCTTCATGTACCTAATATGCCTGCAGTGTTGAGGACATGTTATTTTCTTTCTGATCCTTGAAATCAGCACTTTTTTTTTTTTCTGTTTATATCTGATTATATTATAGAGAAAAACTTTTTACTCAAATGTTTTCTAAAGAAACATTGTTAATAGTATTTGGCAGCTGTAAGTGATTAAAAAAAAAAACCCCACAACTTCTATTTAGAGCACTAACGACAATTTAAAGTGAATGAAGAATTTTTGTTGTTCATTTCTTGTACTGAGATACAAAATCTTGTAGTATTAGTATTCAGCCTGAGAATGGATGGGCTTTTGTGCACCAGCATCCTATGCAAATTAGTCCTTTCCTAAGAGCGAACATATCTAATTAGGGAGAATACAGTTGTCCTGCAAAGTCTGCTTTGTTCTTTTTGACACAGAATTTCTGGGAATTGTTGGGTTTTTTTTGTGTTTTGTGGTTTCTTCCCCTCTCACCCCCTGCTTGGAACTGATGAAGAGCACTGCTGGGCAGGAAATAGCAGAAGCTTTTGTAAAATCTTAAAAGAGAAAGAGGAAAAAGGGCATTTTCGCAAATGGAATTAGGATGATGCAGCAAAGTTTTGGAGGCCTGCCAGGGAGGACAGATGCATCATGCATACAGTGGCTTGCCGACGAGCCTGCACATTGGCAGCTCCCGGATCTGTTAATACAGCAAGCCTACAGCTCGAGCATAATCACTGCAAACAGAGCACTGTTCATCTTACCACTTTGGTGGTTTTGCCTGGCAAGTTTTCAGAGCTGTGCATGGCAAGGTTTTGGTCCTGTAAATGCTATTGAGACTTTAAAGCTTTCTATCAGGTGTTTTCTTTTTTAATACTAGGAACTGCATTTTATTTCCTTGCTTCAGTGAACTGGCTTGCCTTTTTCTGTGCAGAAATGCAATGTGAGGAATTGCTACTCCTGTCAAAATGTGACATTAGATTTGGCATACTAATAATGGTCTGTGCCTTCTTAGACTTCTGTTCAAATGTCTCCTACTTTTGAGAACCTGTTGACTCCAGCCATGCTTAATGGAAGACTTCACCCCTGGGAAGTAATTTTTGGCACTGATTTTCTCATAGCCCTATAGTGTTTACTTTAATGGGGGAGATGTAATAATTTCTGGATGCTTCTTGAGCAAAAATGCTGCTGCTACTGAAAGAAAGCATCTTCCACATAGGAAGAGAAGTATAATAGCTTTTTTTAAAGCCTGCACTGTCTCCGTTCTTCTGAATGGAGTGGAAATTTCAAGCTTTGCTTTCATGCCTTGGTGGTGCCTAAGCATGGTCAATGAACTTAGTTGTTATCGAGGTACCCAGCCAGTGTGGGTGCAAACCCCTTGCCATCTTACTTGAAGCTCTTCAAGAACTTTTAAAAAATACCTTTTTTCTCACCTTTAGAGTAGATGATCACAATATTCTCATGATTAGTTCTGTTTGGGTAGATTTCTTTTCTACCATTTGCTTCTGGATTTTTGTATAATTGGTCTCAATTCCATAAAGGAGTAAGGGAAGGGAGACCCAAGCAGACATTTTGGAAAATGGCTTCTCAAAAGCATCACATTTATCCACCCTGCCTGTAAGGAAGAGATAGTGAACAGCCCTAGAATGTCTGAATACACAGTTTCTCACCCCTAGACATGCTCAAACTGCATGGCCTGCAATATGTAGTTACTGCTCCTGAGTATTGGACTGCATCTTCATTCAGCAGGTTAGTTAAAATGATCTCTTGGTTGAAGGAAGATTTACCGTGAATGGTTACTGCAAACTGAGACCAAACTTCATTAGAGAACTTGAACTAAGCACTAAATTGTCATCATAAGGATGCCAGCTTCTGTACTGTGTGGCTTTCAAAAATCCCTGGAAAGACTGGTATTGAGCTGTAGGAGCTAATATCGCTGAGATCACTAAAAAGCCACAGCCTCTTTAATGCATTTTGCATGCCTAGTAGGCCTAATTAAGATAGGTGTCATTGGTCTCCAATAAAGATGATTAATTATTTTGTGTATCTTCGTGTAAGCCCCATTATGTTAGGCTGAGATTTTGCAGCCACTGAGCAAAGCTGTGGGAGACTCTCTTGACTGACAGACATTGTGGCGAAACAAAAAACATTTACTCTTCTGTAACTAATGAAAGAAGGTAAGGGATCAAGTGGTGACTGGTAAGAAGAATTGGTCTCTGTACTTTGAGCTAATGAGGAAGAACATTTATAACCAAATATCAGTGTGATGTAGAAAGCTATGTATACTACTGTATTACTGAAAAAAAAAAAGGTATGTGGTTGAGAACATCAAAACACAACAGAAGTAGTGCCTTAAAGCTTTTGTGACTTCTGGAAAATCTGTCCCGAGGTTCTCTCTGTACTGTCATTTGAAGGGTAGGGGAATTGTTCCAAAACCACTAAGAAAGAATGTCTAGTGTCAGTGATGACAAACCTCCACTGAAAAAGTACTTCACTTGATATTATTAATTTAATTCCTAAGAAAGTCTCTGCTTAAACGCCAAGTACACTTACCATTGCTTGGACATACCTTGACTTGCCATGACCAAAAGTGTGTGAAGGTTCTACTGCCAGGTCTTCTGTGGTATAGGTGAGTACAGGAGCAAGAGCAGGCAAGGTAGAAAGAACACGTCTGCCAAAATAGGTCTTCAGTCATGTATTTTTAGAAGTAAGAGTTTTTTAGTTATAAATTAACTGATTTTGCTTTGTGGATATTAGAAAGTGAACCGGAAGAAAAGTTAGAAATTATTAATGTCTCTCTTCCCATAGGCTTACACTGGTCCATGCTTTTCCCCGTTTCGTTCTTTTGTAACACTTTGCTTTGAGGCTAAATCTAATAATTGCAAGAAAAATGAAAGCCTTTTGTAGTACTTCTGTACAGTGTCCGTTTGTCACAGCAGTGGGAGATGCTTAGCCATATAGATGTGTGTAGGTGTTCTCTGTGAAACAGTGCGTTCTTTTGCGCAAGATAAGGCCACTCAGCAGCCAGTACAAGCCACAAGTGCTCCAAGTGCTCCTGATGTGCCAGGCTGGAGTTGTATAAAACAATAAACACTGTGTTGGAAAAAAGCCCAGGAAAACTGTTGACTTTTGGCGTAATTGCTTCTTATTGCAATTGAAGCTGTGTTGCAGTCTTTGGCAAATCTTGGGAATAAAGGCCTGTGTGGAATGCTACCGCAGCAGTGTTGTTCACATGAGCAGCCCATGGAATATGGCCTTTCTGCATTTGAGGGAAGGTTAGTGGAAAAACTTTTAGAAGTAACATTGACAATGGTGTTTGGCAAAATACAGTAGATTTAGATGGGCCATTTGTGCTCTTCCGTAAGAGAACTACAGCTCTTGTCATGAGCCTATCTTGTTTCTACCCTTTGTGAAAAATTGGGAGGCTTTTTCTTTGGAGGGACTTCTGATATTTTTTTTTACAATTCATCACTATCAGTTTTACTTGTTTCCAGCTCTTTAATTAATGCAGTTACTGCGTCATCATTGATATTTTCCTCCATTATTTGGTTTTCTGGGTTCCCCCTATGGTTTATATGAATTAATTGTATTGATATTAGTGTAAATTAATCACCATTTATCATCTATAATACTGACCATGCAACTGATCAAAGTGCAGAACATTTCTCAGTACTCTACTGGCAAAGTAAAGCATATTTATGTTACTCTTTTGAAATGATTAGGTTTTAAGTGGTGATGCATTATTGCTCTTCACACAAAGTGAGGATTCTTCTGCTTTGTCTTTTGTTTAACATCATAAATACTGCCAGTGTGCTAGAGAGCTCCTAAATGAAAACTCCTACTCGGAAAGCCCTTTGGAGCACATTATGTTTATATTTTGTTATTCTGGTAAGTGTTCTTTTCTTTGTAAGCTATAGTCCTGCATTATAATGAGACATCCTCGCTGAAGGAGCCCCTGTCTAGTTTGTTCTTCAGCATCACACTATGGTTTCTGCATTTTCTGAAATTTTGAAAGGCTGTTCCTATCTCTTCCATGGGACTCTTCCCATTAATGATTTGTCTAGTTACTTATTTACTTATTTGTTTTCTGAGCATCAGTCAGAAAGGGTGGTGCGATAACAGAAAGACAACATACAGAGACTTTATTTTGCCTGGTTTTTTTTTTTCCTTATTGTAAAGTTGTCTATTGTAGCAAAGATCAGACCCCTAATTATCTTGTATTATAAACGGCTACGGTGCTGGTATGGCCATTGATAACCTCTTTCACCATACTGTGACATCAGTTTTTGAGACCTGGGTTTTAGCAAGCCAAATTCAAACTAATATCTGTTATCTTTACACAAACAAATGTTTTAGTAGGTATACTTGGCCAGATCCCTGATACTGGAAATGAGCTGTTTTAGAGAGCGAAGACAATGTAGTTTACATTGTGCAGTAAGATGTGAGTACTTTTATAGGTTTTTTTAGGATAAAGTTATGTAGGTCTTGAAAATACTTAATGGTATTCTAATAGATGAGTGCATTCTAAGGTTGAAGAGTTCTTGAAGTGATGTTCTGGAAGATCTGGCTTCTTGCATCTTATTTGCATTTGATAGATTCAGTACTGGCTAGGCAATGGTGGACAGGCTCTGCTGCTCGTCTCCAAACTTGAGTCACAGCAGCACTGCTGCTGAGCTAATATAGCTGTTGTCAGCAGAGTATCCTTTGCTGAAGATTCTCTGAGAATAAAGATGTAAAAGTAATTTGGTTTATAATGTAGGATGCACGTCTTTTAAAGGAGCCTATCTTTCCTTCCCAGCTTTATACTTGCACAGCATGTTTCATTCTTGTTTCCTGCACCTTGTTATTGTTAAGTGATCTTGCAGTTGTGCGCACAGGTACTCACAGGCTCACTCGCCCACCACAGAAGACAGCCTTTTCTCTCTCTTGTTGGTGTTTTTGTGTACAAATTCTCAATCCATTTCTAGATGGATTTCTTTGTGGCTGCATCAACTCTGATGTGACTTTTCTCCCAACTCTTGCTAAACGTATCTGTACACACTGACCAAAAGACTTGGAAAAGCAACAGTCTCAAACTTGTCCTTTAAAAATGTGAAGTGTGCCACTAAGACATTGAGGGACATCATCTTTTTGGTCAGAAGGAACCTTTGTAACTTGGCTGTGTTCAGTCCTATTATTTCTTGCTGCTGAAGCTTTTTTTTCTTATTCTTATTTCAGAAACATGTAGGTAGATGTTTGTTTGTTTGTTTTAAATTTTTGTTCGGCACCACAAACAAACCCTATGTGGAAAGCTTTCTGTGTCAAGGGGTGAAGGAGAAGACCCACATCCTGTCTTCTGGATGTTGAAGTATACATTTCTACAGAAGCAGTTGTATAGTATTTATTCTGATTCCCTTGCTGCTAGAATTGTAATGTAGTACTATGTTGCTTTTCCTAAAAAAAGTGCAAGTTATGCCTCAGGTTTGACTTAGACTTTTGTATGTGTTTAAAGAACTGACTTTTTCTAGAAGTAGAGTTTAAGTGTTTATTTGTTACTTCTGATTTGGGCTGCACAGAGAAAGTGTACAAATGACATTTGCTTGTGGCTGAAATGTTTAAAAAATAATAAAAATCCCTGTCTGAGCAGATTTATTAATTGAGGTTGTTGTTGCTTTCACAGAGGTAAAATACACATTCAGCAGTTAAGGGAGGGGGGGAGGAAGAAGTTGGGGGGAGGGTTTTTCCTGAACTCTCCCCATGAAGCCCTTTTTATCCTAATTCTTTGTCATTTTTTTCCTCTTCAAACTGTCCATGTGCAGCAGAAGCCTTATGACTTTCTGCTGCACACTGTTTAGCTGGTTATGTGACTAACACAGCTTGCCCTCTCACCAGGCGGGAACCTCTCTGTTGATGCTTGAACAGATGATGGGCTTTTGGACAGTAGTGCAATTTGTTAGAGTTATCAAATGCCATCTATTTTGGACATGTTAAGAGTATGTTCTGAAGGAAAATTGTTGTATGTTTCTTTCTAATTTTGCTGTTGAGGGAAGGTCAGTGTTGTATAACTACAAGTTGCATTAATGCAGTGTTCTTCATCTCTGAATGTGCTTATTCTGAAGCAGAAAATCAGTAAGTCTTTTCAGGCTTTGACTCCCTGAAGAACAATGTTACTGCCTCATGTGGTGCTGTAGAGGACCCTAGTTTGTTTTGTGTTATCACTTGGTCCTGAATGGCAATTCCTTTTTAGCTTCCTTATTGAAACGATTTATTTTTTCTAAATAGTATCTGAAATGCTTGAAAATCAAAGTATGAAACTGTCATCTCAAAAGGCATTTTCTACATCCTGTTATTTCAGTGCATACAAATAAATGAATATGTTTATATAAAATTTTCTCTTCATCCCCATGAGAAAATATCAGTAGATGGCACTTCACTGAGACAGGTTTCTCTCCATTGATAGGTATTGAACTTGTAATAGACATTTTGGAGGCCTTTAGCATTTCTCTAAGCTAGTTCTTGTATCCTGTTGCTGTCTCAAGCGTTGTAAAACATGGTAGCAGATACAAATCAGTATGTGTGATGTTTTTGCACTATCTTTTGTTTTAGAGATTATTTGAATTCCTAATTAATCATTCTTTTGCCTGCAGATCTGTATTTATAGAGTACAGAAGTTAGTGAGCTAGCTTGTGTTTGAACCTTTTGGTGTGCTTTAGTTTTAGTTTGCGGAGTACTCACACTGTAAGCACAAATTGACAGGTACTGAGAAAGCGAGATTTTTATCTAGAAATTAACATTGTTTCATTCAAATGCTTTGGAGCTCTAAATTGGTGTGGGGCACAGCTGACAGCCAGTCTTGTGCCTCAGAGCCTTAGAACTGCTTGGTTACGTGTTTTATTTTACTTATGTGTAGATGATAGTCTGGGAAGGAAATCTTCAGAGCTTGTATCACAGGTAGAGCTGCCATATTTCTCTTCTGCAGGCTGCCAAAGCTTTGTTACCTGGGTGGTGCACGTGGAAAGATGTTCACTGTTGTTGCATTCCTGTGCCTGTCTTGACCTGAGACTCCTCAGGCCTAAATATCCTCTGATTTGCACAAATAGTATCCTGAAATTTGATGAAAAATTTGTGCGTTTTATTTTTCATAGATGTACCCTCTAGGCTTGTTTTAAACCTTGTAGGTTTGTGTGCTGCCTTAAAGGAACTGCTAAAATCAGGCATCTGTTAAGTAGCACCAGGTCAGTATGAAGGTATGCAATGATTCTAGGTAAGATGTGGTTCCTCAGCTGACTTGAGCAGACTCATCCAAGCAGTTCTGTCTAAAGGGCTGACAGGTCTGTATCTTTCTTCCTTTGACTCTTCTGTTATTCTCCCCACCACTCCCAAACACACTGCACATTCCTGCCTCACCTTTCGTACTGGCAGTAGCACATGTGACAACAGGGTCACCCAGATCCACTCTACAACTTGACTGAAAAGTCATGCCCTAACCATTTGCTGCATTGCTTTTCACCTGAGCCAGAGAGGTGAGTTAGCAATGCTTCGGAGGCAGGCAAGAAGGTGATTCAGCATCCCTGCTAAGGCAGGAAAAAGGAGGGGATTTTGATGAGCTTAAACTGATTGTGAAACTGTCTGTTTTCCCTTTATCCCTCTGAAGACACTTATTTGAAGGGAGCACTCATCAAAGTCCCTCACTGAACCTCATCTCAAGGTTTGTAAGAATTTAATAGGTACAGCAAGTGGGGATGGCCCTGGAAAATAAAGTCTGTTTTGCTTTGGGTTTTTGATCATTGGCTTTGCAACTAACAATTGATTCAAAGTTTTTCGGGGGTTTCAGTTGCATAGGGAGTCTTTGGAGGCATGGAAAAGATCATGGGGGTGCATAATGATATGACAGAGTTGCTGTCTTTGCTTCATTGCTTTCTTTCTGGTTCAGGGACATTCCCTCCTGCTGGCTCATAGTACTTCTAGGGTTCAGCTTTCACTCAAAAACTTTTGGGCTGATGTGTTGCGCAAAAAGTTATTTGGTAATTTGAACTGGCAGGCGTTAAGTGTGTGAAAGAGTAGGTGCAGAGTGCTGGCAATTTGGTTTGGCAAGAGCTTTGGTGGGGTGTGTGAGAGTTTGTGTATTCATATGCCCATATCCTCTTCAAATCAGTTATAGTGTGAGGAATCATTTATTTAGAGAGTCTGATAGATGTGGACATTGCTTCAGGTACTGTTACTGTGCAAGGTGAGTTCTGAAACGTTATATATGATGGTCATTAAGAAAGAAAATTGGTAATGCCTCAAAATGGTAATTTAGTTTTAAAAGATATTTGTCTAATGACCTACTGATCTTGAGTGACCCTAATGATATCGAACCAAAATTAACAGCCCTACATTATACTAGTTTTTTTATGTAAATCTGTCCCCAGCAAACTTCCATATTCATTGCAGCTGAAGGTACAGAGTAGATTCCAACTTAATCCAATATCTATGTAACTGGACAGTGCTTTCTGTGTAGTAATTTTTTTTTTTTAAATGTTTCTAGGGATTTTCTTCCACGAGGTTCTGGAATTGTAACAAGACGGCCGTTGGTCCTGCAACTCATCACTGCCAAAACAGGTAACCTCTCTCTCTTTTTGGTTCAATGCCTGGACAAAGTGCAGATGTAGTTCAGCAGGTGGAAAAAAATTTCTAGGAAAACTTAAGCAGTGTGAAAAAAGGTGCAACTAAGCTGTCTGGAACAAAAGCCTGCAGCTTTGCCCTACCCGGGAAACAGTAAAATCTAAATCCAAGATCAAACTTGAAGCAGTGGAGACACATTATTACATACAAAGTTGTTTAGAAATTAGCTTTGATTTATTAATTTCTTGATGAGCTTTACAGTTGTATTAGTTACTACACCAAAATACACACTTCTACCTTTAACTGTGCTTCAGTGCACACAGATTTGAATCCACACAGCTTGTTTTCATTACTTGTCTTTTTTGGTTGGGCTCACTGCACTAAGTGGAGCAGAAGGTAGACTAGGGGAGAACAAGGCTTCTGTGTATTTGACAGGTCAAAAATAAAAATACAGTATGTGTATAGCACTGAGCTATGTGACGTCTTGAGATCTTTAATCAGAATTCACCATTTTGTACTCTTCCAAGGGGCACTTAATCTGCTGTTGCGCAGCTCAGTTTTTTAGCATACATAAAAGCAGCTGTGGTTTTCCATCGTTCAAATTTCGTTGTTTCTTCTAAACCAATGTAAGCAACAAAATCACTGATATACTATTAACTTCTACTTAAAATAGTAGCAAGAAATGAAATAACATCCAAAAAGGCATTTTTAAAAGTACTCTTTAAATTATGGAACATAATGAAACTGGGGAAGAAACAAAATTGAAGCTGCCCATAGAACTTCAGTCTGTCGCTATGTGTGAGGTGTAATTAAGTTTTTGTGTGCATCTTTTTCCTAAAAGATCTTTTAATTGTTCAGCAGGAAGGTAGGTTTCAGTCTGCCCAGGCTCCAGGTTTTTTTTTCTGAATTACTGCTTTTAAAGCACATTTGTACTTTCAGTGCCTCTATGAGATTTTCCATAGTGTTTATACTGTAGAAAGGAAAGGAACTGTTGAATCCAGTATTTCTGTATGCTCAGCTTAGAAACTTCAGGATTTTCAAGTGTGTAATATCCTTTTAGTGTTTCATATATACTAAAAGATGAAGTTAATTTTAGGTGGAGATATAAACACTTGCCATTTCTGCATCTCTGGCTTTTGTACTCTAACAGAGCATGCAGAAATGCATTAATAAAGCTTAGCTATGGAGAATCTTAATCTGATTTTCCCAGCACCACATGAGAGCAGAAGAAAAGAGTGGAGCTCTGTGATGGCATACCTAACAAAATGACTAAACTGTGGGGACGTATGAATTTAGTAAGTGAACTCTCACACTCTAATCTCAAGTGGTTAAATACTTAGACATCCATCCTAAATTTACTCTGACTGGTCTGTTTTGCCCTGTTTTTAAAAATTGTCATTGGTCTTTGGATAAGGGGGCAATGAAAGGGCTTCTCTGTTTCTGATCTTTTCCCCATCAATACATTCACACAGTATTACTAGCTTTAGGTAGGCCTCTAGGCTTTTGTACAGGTACCTTCTCTATTCTTCATTGTAACTTAACGCAACAAAAACTTTAAAAATTCTGGAGAACTGAGCTTCAGCCTAAGTTTTTTTTCCTGGATGTCAAGACATATTTCTTCCATTGGGGAATGCTTTATATTTCTTGTTTGGATTAGATGCCAAGACCTTTAAAATGCAAGCTTTAATTATTTGTTACTTTCTTTAAACTTTGTACTGCTGTTGTTGTTTTTGGAGGTGAAATTCCAAAGAACTCTTTATCTTTTAAGCCACCTTTATCTTTCTGAACTAATTTTAAAAAAAGAAAATAATGAAAACTGCTTAGAGAAGCACAGTGTTCTTTTACAGGAAGCATATGTTAGACTGATTTTTATCAAGTCCATAATTATCTGAAATGTTATAGAAAGTAATTAGAGGGCGGTATCAGGTTCTTGCTGCTGTAGCATGCTTAACTGATCTCTAATCCTAGGATTTTTCTTGACTCTTTTCAAAGTGGCTATTCTTAATCTTACAGTATTTCTGAGGAGGGAGGGGACACTTTCTATATAAGTATGCAGAGATGACTGCAAGATATTTTAGCAATATATTGGAATTGGCTAAGAATCTTTTTGAAATGTGAATTTGATTGACAGAGGAGGTTAAAGCTTCATTTAACTTTGTCATTGCGCTAAGGCATAAAGATTGGCAGCTGAGGCATTTGTGTGCACCCAAGTAAGAGGAAACTTTGACCACTCAGTATTAGGGTTGGAGGTGTCATGGAAGAGTGCAGCAGGATTTGGTTGTGAGGAGTTATCGGGGCTCTTCAGCACCTGAAAGATCTGACACATCTGGGTAAAGAGCTGTTACCCCTGCAAATATATAAGGGGTAACATGAAACAATTCAATTCTAAGAAATTTATCTCGTAAGATGTGGATTTTTTTTTTTTTGAGTTTTGTTCACTTCCTCTTTAAAAAAAACCCAAACCTTTGTAATTAGTGCAAAGCTATTTTGTGGTGACATGTTGACCTCCTTTAATCACTGACATATTTTGGTGGAAAAAATTCCTAAACTGCTTTATGCCATTTGTACTTCCACATCCATGCAAATACTGTACACTGCTGAAATCCTGGAGGGAAAGACAAAGGTTTTAATTAGGTTTTATGAAGTTGTTAATACTGCAATGGACAAGTCAGTCCTTAGTAGTTTTTCCTCTGAGTTTGATAATGTGAGAAATACCTAGTAGCATAGAATAAGTCAAAATATGGATGTTAAAAATAATTTATAAAGTCCTCTGAAGCACTCTGACTTGTTCTTGACTATCCTAATTTAAGTCTCTTTTGGGACTGCCCAGCTGCATTTCAAATGAAATTATAAGTGTGGCCTGTATCCAGTAAATTACTGTACTGGCTAGAGGAGAGAAGAAAAAAAACCTCACTCATCTGGTAAATACTTCGAGGCTCCAAAGTGGTTTTATTCTTGCAGTGAGAGGCTGATACTCATTACTTGTCCCAAAGTAGTTCATTGGTAGGTAGGTCACAATTTTTTTATACTTCATCTCATGTTTTCAGTTCAGTTGCTGCTCTTCTACTGAAGAGAAATGGCATATACAGTGTCCTGCTGGAAGAGAGGATTGAACCAGCTAAGCATGCAGTGTTTGTTCTGTAATAAACAGAACTAAATACTGGTAAAGCAGCTTTGTCTCACATCCAGAAGTCACAAGGTAAAAAGAGTTCCCATCTGGTCACTGCATTTGGCCCTGGGCAATTCCACAGTGTTGAGAATGTCTTAGGGTCAGGTCTAACACAGCTCTTCTGCCTTCATTGTTGCTAGTCTCTGAAGGAGCTCCAAGTAGAGAATGGTGGGAAGACACTTTTCAGTGAGTTTTTGGAAGGCACAGGTGTGGACAGGGTGCTGTTAGCTGGGAGGCTGTCTGATGGTGAGCTTCAGGCTTTACAAGGCAGGCAAGACAGCTGTGCTAAATTAGCCATTCAGAGGATGTACCTGGCAGGAATTCCACCTGCTCTTTGCCTGGGTGAAAAGTTGCATATGAGGGCAGTTTATTTTGTGAGAGTCTGATATCTAAATTCAGACAAAAACTATACTGGTTCTTTCGATATTTGCTGCTGGATAAGATACAGGGAGCTCATTCTTTCTCACCAGGCAGCATTTGCTTTAAATGTTCAACTGTTGTGATATTTCTGCAGTTACCAATGAGTGTAAAGTGGTCGTCTCTCACTTTCTTCATCATGTTTCTTTTTCAGGAGGGGGAATGCATTATGTATTCCTGTAGTTGTGCTTTTAGAAGGATTTTTCCTTGTGTGTTTTTAAGATTTGTTAGCACACAGCTGATCTGGGATGAGAATTTTAAGGCTGCGTTAGTGTTCAGTAGTCAGTAGTCTTGGAGCAACATAACTGAATTCTGCATAAGGTACATGAGTACCGTTTCAACTCTTAATCTTCTCTCTGCAGGTTTTGCCAGTAAGCATGCTAACCTGTACCCATTTGTCATGTGCTACCATCCTTTTTTAAAGGAAGGATAGTGAGCTGGTGGGTTTTTCTTCCTTTGAGTTGGTATGCCTTAATTTATATGTTAAAACCTATTTCTTAACCATTCTAAGTTTTTTGATGTTTTTGTTTGTTTGTTTGTTTTACATCTTTAAGTATAGTTCTAGATTGGTGATTCTTTAATCTAATAAATAACTTAATAAGATTAAATTCTTTTTGTAGGAGTTAACATACTTTTCAATGGTGCTGCTGAGAAAGCTTTGGGAAGGTGATGGCTTGAAATGCCTGAGAAGGTCTTGAGAGGTGGTTTTTTGTTTTTGTCATATTGGGGTTTGTTTTGTTTGTTTTTCTGTTGCCATATATTCTGTATAATCTTAGGCAATCTGTTCTTCCTCTTGCTGTGCTTTCTCTTGTCTGTGGAAGTGAAATGATTATCTAGGTTTCTGAGATGGGGTAGTATGCATTTTAAACAGCAGTGACAACAAAAAATGTACTTAGGTTTTGTGTGAAGCCTTTGTTGTAGGTCTTATGTTTGTTAAAAATACATTGCCCACTATATAAATCCTATTATTTGTTATTTACATGTTAAAATATCTTGGCTCTAGGAGGGTTATTTTCCTCATTTTAATAACTGTTTTTGGAGCAATTTCAAGTTTTCTTCATGGTCTTGCTTCAGTCTCTTGGCTGAGAAGAAAAGAAGTTGCAGATTAACAGATTTTAAAAGTCATTATTGAGGTGGACATTTCTAAACAAATGAGTCATGTGTACAATATCTATATTTGTTTCAGTTCTGTTGATTAGAACATTAAGTGGAAAGTGAATCACCATAAGGTTCAAAAGACATTCTGATTTTTTTTTTTAAGTGTTGCAGATGCTCTCTTCTATTGAAGTTGTTGAGCTTTAATGCAAGTATCTTTTGTTGTGAGACTACTCTTCAAGCATACCCATCTTTTATTGCCATCTGGTGGCAAAAGCAATCCTTTAACAGAAAATGAAAATTATTAAAAGAATTAAGATTGGTTATTTCAGTTAACACAAATGATCTTAGAGACTTCATCAACAGGAAGGCATTTGAAGGTCTTCAAGGACAAAAACCAGCAAGGTACCATAGTCCCAATAGTTGGGGAGAGACTGGGCACTTTGCAGGGAGGAAAGGAAGACAGTGGCTGCAGTTTTCTGGACCCTGCTCTCTGGCAGCTACTTATTCAGATCGTGAACAGGGATACTGTAGGGACCAGTAAATATGTGGGAGGTGCATTCCACAAGAGCTAAAAAGTGATGTCACCATGGGGAAAAGGTGGTCCTGATTCAACTGGTAAGTGAGCCCACCA
>VZZY01002070.1:0-18551 GCA_013400335.1 Eurystomus gularis
CCCGGCGGCACCGAGCGTGGCTTGAGCGCGGCGGCGGACCCAGCGGCCTGTGGACAGCGCGGTCTAGGCCTGGCCCCACAGCGCCAGCGCCCACCCCGCGCTCCGCTGTTAGCCTGGTGTTAGCCACGCTGCGCACAGCGACAGGAGGAAGGGCAGCTGGCTCCTTTCCCCATTCCTTGCCCTTTGAAGTCTCCCGGATGTCAGTTCAGCCCCTTTGAATCATGCCACCGGCGGGGGGGGNGGCGTGATGCAACGCATCTTTATTTATTTACGCTCGCTGTGTTTTCGTCGCAGTGCGTGCCTGAGACATGAGGGTGCCACCTGAGGCAACGCTTACATGAGCCCGGAGTTAAATATAGGTCATTCAGGAAGGAGCAGTTGCTGGAGAAGAAGAGAATATTTTGAAAATCTCATAATCTGTGAGTCGGTAGCAGCATAGTACCTCAGAGTCAGGCTAGTCAGCTCGGAAAAATCTCGGATCTGGTCACCAGGGAACTAACTGACAAGCTAGTGGATGAAATGGGCATTCTGGGTCAAAACATGCCTTGCTCAAGATCCTCTCAAGCATGGGGACTAGCCCGGAGAGTAATTTCTTTCAGGTGACTCGAACTGGACTCAGAATACCAGGGCATCTTGTGATGCACGTTCTGCATCCGGCTCGACTCACCTCTGTCATTGCTCTTTTCCTACAGGTGCCTCTACATAGCAGTGCGTGCCCTTAGGGCACAGAAGCAACGTGTCTTCTCTGAGCTACCTTCCCTAAGAGTAATTTTACTGTTTCTGTCTCTTTGTTACCACAGCTTCCCATCGGGTATCTGCACTTTCATGTATGACGACGTATTTTTTTAATCTCATGATCAGAATTAAGTATATACGCCTAGAGAAGGTGTTATATAACAGCAATACGATAAACAATTATTGCAACAGGGCTTCACAATGTGACCTGTCCTTTTCAAAGTTACAGCACAGTCAAAATGCAGATGAAGCAAAGCTGAGAAGGGAGAGAGTGCCCTTTGGTAATGGGAAGGGTATGGCTTCCACACCGTTTCAATGTAATTTCAATCTTATTCCACCTCCTTTGCCAAATGAGCACAACCTCTTATGTTAATATGTTTCCTTTTTTCTATTCCATGACAGTCCAGATCAAGTAATTTAAAAAAAGGTTTAATTTTGACTCTTGCAAGGGCTGCAAAACTAAATTTGTACTGAAACACTGATTTTTCATTTTGAAAATGTTACCAGAAAACTTTTCAACAAATTTCGCACTGTTTTCAAAACCCCATAAGGCATTTTTGAGGAACTGGCATTTCTTCTTTCAAGAAAGAAGGGGAAAAAATACCTTTTACTATATCCATTACTGCAAGTTGCTCTAGATTAACTTCTCTCATTCCTGCTTTTGTGCTTCCTCTGATCCTGGCTTTATGCTTAGGGCAGCCCTGGGCCACCAGCCTCTCACCTCTCTTTATCTACTTTGCTATTAGTGCTCATTTTTATCTAAAATTCAGAAAAGTGCTGGCTCATCATGAGACACTGTTCAGTCTGCCACAGTACGCTCAAAAAAATAAAACTAGTCACGTACTAGTCAGTTCTCATGTCAAGTAGCTTTATTTTACACTGTGGCTACAACAGAGTAGCTTAAGTATATTGCTAGTTCTAACTTTATTACCAAAAGCTGAATTTGCAGTCTGAGCCCTCGTTTTGGTGTGACCCAGCAGGGATACCTGCAATCCAAACCCGCAGCTCCTCGTGATCCAGAACTTCACCCACAGCTTCTCCCATTCCGTTCGAGGCCTGTTCTGTGACTGAGACAATTACTATTTTTTTAGTGCAAATTTTCTGTTTCCACATGTAATGTACAAAACAAAGTTTCGCTAAGAATTAGCCTTTGTGCTCACACAAAGAACTAATTGAAAGGTTTGTTAAGCACTTGTAATGTTAATTCTGGGTGGGTCAAAGGCAGAAGGAAGATGGGTGGGCAGAGGAGGCCAGATTAGCATAGGAAGAGTTAGCCACCGGCTTCCTTACCTGTGTCACCTCAGCTATCTCACCTGCACGTCTGATGTGGCTTCTGCTAGTCCAACAGTGAAGTAACAGTTCCTGTGAAGGAGAGTGGTCGCCCTAGCTGGAAAGTCTATGTCTGGATGTTATAGGAGCCTGAAACACATCTTTAATTATTAAAAGACTGACTAAGGACTTACCTTAATGATGCGAAGGGCAGCGGAAATTTTAGAATAAGAGTACATTGCATTAGAATCAATCTAAATATACATATTTAGGATCAGGCCTTTACAGGCAGAATACGGCTCTTGTTTAACGTAGAGAAAAATATTCTCTCTATATGAGAATACTATTTATTGATTTCAGATGGTGGCTTTTTCCTTGCTGAGGCTTGACTGTGCTCCGTGAACGCCAGGACCCAAGATCAGTTCCTGAATGTAACCATCCCTCCCAAGGCATCACGTACTTATTTTCAGGTCTTCCCTACGTATTCCCTCACCCCTGCAACCGTCAGTGATATTTGACCATTAAAATACACAAATATAAAGGAAAAATGAAAGTATTTCTGTTGGAGCAGGAAACAGAATGGCCACATCCTGCTGCGTGGAGCACCTGAAGGTCTGGCTGTGAACACAGGGGTGAGGCCTCACTGTGAGGTCAACTGCAGAGAAAAAAAAGACAAACCAGCATTTACACATTGCAGTGGGAAAACCAGTGAGTTCTCTCCCTGTAAAGCCGAGTCAGGCAGAGGGCTCGGACTTTTTCCTTTCTTTTCAGCCACCACTTTGCATGATGGTGGCTTTCAGAGCTGCGTGAACGATCTGTTGCACAGTGACCAGAAGACAGTTCCCTCCCTTTCCCGTGTTACTGTTTTGGGGGATACAATGAACAAATCATTCTCTCCACCTCGGTTTCTACAACCTCAGGAGACAAAGGTGTATTTTTTTTGTAACAGCACAGAGCTAAGCGCCAGCAAAACAAATACCTTCTATGGAAATAATGTAAATACTATTTTATTTTCCTTCTAAAGGAGCACAGTTGGGGTTTGGTTTTGGTTGGTTTGGGAGTTTTTTGACATGGTGGAGGTGAGGGGGTGTTGAGAGGCCTGGGGTGCCATGAAAGGCTGCGGAGTGGCAAGGTGAGAAGGAAAAGAGGGAGCATAAAGTTACTTGCATGTTCCCTTGTGGAAACTTGTTGCTTAGCATATTTGAGCTGGACTGTGTTTAAATTTCATTTTTGTGGTGTTTTAAATGCCACCACAAATGGAGTAAATGCTAAAATCAAAGTCTAAACAGTGCAACAGCTTCAACATTAAAACAGACTAAAGTACTTGCTTGCAAGCAGGAAGCAAGAGACACCAAGGTACTAACTCAACCCTTTTTTTCTCTCACTGACCTGACCCAACAGACAAACCCCTTGCTTATTGGCACAGCTCTCCTTCCAAGCTCTGTGTCGCTTTCCATCCCACCAGCAGGCTCCACCAGCAATGGTTCCACTAGCTCTGGACTTGGAGTGGGCTGTTTACAGGCAGCGTGCTGAGGACGGGCAGGAGAGATGATGAGGTTGCCATAATGAGGGCATCATGTAGTGGCACATTTTAAAAACTGGTCTAACCAGACAATGCACTTAATAACCCAAATTAATGCTGTCCAACCAGCACTGGCTTCCCTTTCAGTACCTGACCCACTTCAAGATTGTTGGAATAATACAGGGAAAATAATGAAGCCCTTAACAGACTAAGTCGGGTCTCAGTTCAGGCGCAGACTCAGGTCTCTAACTCATGCCTTGGACAGATGTATTGCACAATGTGACTGCAGAACGCGCCAGCAAACCTGTCATTCACCGGCACTGCAGCTTCCCTTCTGGCAGGTACCATGCTGCTGTACCAGCAGCTTCTTCCTTACCTTGTTCTCTGTCGAGCATGGACTACCGCAGTACAATGTAGCTGTATGAACGCCCGTGTCCTCACTACACCCATCCTGCTCGAAGAGGGGAGGCCATCACATGCACAAAGCAGGCTCTTAGGTTCCAGCCCACTTTCTAGCTGCGAGACCACCGGCTCCATGTCAAGCAGAGAGGTTTTACAGGCTCTCAGTAGTGTCACAGGAGATTTGGTTGGAACAGCACTCACATTACAAAAAAACTTCATGCTGCAGCGGTTGCAGCCAGGAGTGGAAGCTGCAGTGGTGCGGTTAGACAAACCGTTCAGGTTCAGAAATCTTTCCATCCGCATCACAACAATCTGCTTGTAGAGGTGAGCAAGCGTGTACATATTGTGTCAGAAGATGGCCTGAAAGAGCCAGATGCTTCAAAACAATCAAGGCAAGCTTTCAGAAAAAAATAAGTTCTTTTACAGACCATGGAAGGAAAGTATCATGCACAAAGCCAAGTGAAATTTCAGAGGTTGTGCCAGTGCCATCATACCACACAAACACCCACCAGAAGGTTAGAGGTGACTTGATCTTGGTGTATAAAGCACCCACATGGGAAAGTGGTTTCTGAGAGTGCTGCCATTTAAATCACGTAGGAAAAGAGCTTGACAAAATGGTTGGAAAGTGAAGCAAGATCAGAAGCAATGCAGCGCCAAAGGTAATTATTCCTTAGAAATATTTACCTACAGATGCAACAGATCCTTCATTATTTAGCCCTTCAAATGAAGCTCAGTAACTTGCTAAATACCAAGCCAGAGTCCAATTGGGGTGAGTTTTGTCAGGACAAGCTAACACCACATCTTTCCAAAACAGCAGCACCAGATGAACCAGGGCACTCACTCCAGTCACAAAGCCATCAGCAGCTCTCGGCACCAAAGGCAGGTGTTGGTGATGGAGATATCTGGCAGCTATCACCTCTCACTTTGCTGTGACACACATGATGCTGGTGGTCAAGGTGTGCTCTGAGACCGCTCACATTTTTATTCTTATGAGATCTAGTTTCTCAGTACCAATTCTGTTTCTCTGGAACTGAAGAATGTTGCTTTGAAAGCTGATGGAGAAGCACATTTCAAGTTTTCACGGTTGTGCTCACCAGAGGTTATTTATTTGTGGCTGTTACTGACTTTCATGCCTCAGCTATTTTGACATTTCCTGTTAGCTCAGTGACAGAGGATCCGTCACCTCTCACACTTAAAATGCCTGTACATTTGTCGCCTTTTCACATTCAGGTAAAAACCCTGGGTTTCCCACATGGGAATTTCCTCCTAAAATATAAGCATTGTTCTAAAAGTTACTTCTGCACAGGAGAAGCCTCTGGCCAGCTGTACTTCACATACTCTCCAGGTCCTTTACACTGCCATGACACAAGCCTCGGGCAGCAAAGTAACCTTCAGCCTTGGGTCAGGTATTTACCAGAGAAGCAGCTATGCTGGTGAAGATGTTCCTGGCATCCAGATGTTTGCCACCACTCCACAGCAGCTGTGCATAGCAGAGAAGACCATAGAAAAAAATCACTCCTACCAGCATTCACTAACCTGCTGCCTTTGTGCTGAAATATCTGATGAGTGCCCAGATGATTTATTCTGACATCTGAGCTGTAGCAGGAAGAGGGTAATTTCCAGTTTATGGGTGGGAATGGATGTCTTCAAGTGCCACAAAGCCGTTTCTACAATGACTGTGTGGCTGTAGCCTTGGAAAACAGTCATTATTTTAGAGGCTGCTGGTAAACATCCTCTTCCAGACCTGGCTCTGCAAGCTAAAGATGCCAGGCAGCTGGAATGGGCATTCCCAGAACTCAGGGCTCTTCCTGTAGCTCCATACATTGGAATTGTGCTGCTGTTTTCCTAACCTGCCCGAGACAAAGCATGCTGGTTAGGAGCCCAAAGCCAACGAGAAAAACAAATAAATCACATACTAGATATGTGGAACCTGCTGTGACCATGCAGGAGATCTCCCGTGTATGTGTCTGTTCCTGGTGCAGAGTCCAGTGGGCTTGGAAATCAGGCCCATGTGTGTGAGCCTGGCTTGTGGAACAGCCATGATGTGGATGCAAGGTAAGGATGGGCTTTAGATGCCAATGAGTTGTTTTACCTTCAGGGAATATCTAAATAAAGAATGTGTAGTGAGAGGGCACGGTATACTGCCCATATAATATTGTATATACTGCTGGGTACCACAGCCCCACGCCCATGAAATGGTGACAGTTTCTCAAGACATTAAAAGACAAGGTGCAGAAAAAACAAGATCATAATAGATGAAGGGCTGCATACACTAGAATAAAAAAATCTGTATGCAAGACCATTTTCCCATCAGATGTATGGCAAAATCTTCCTAATAGAAATGCAGAGTACAGAAACAAAAGTTCATTGTTACCAATGTACATTGCACAAGTCTGCTGTGCTGAAAAAAATAATAAGTAAAGATATTTGAACTGAAAAAAAATAAATAAAGATATTTGTACTAACAGTAACAGCTTTTCCAGGTTGGCAATCGCATTCCTTCTTGTCTCTTTCTGACCCAAATTCTTTCTAGGGATTGAAATCAGTTGTGGCCAGATCTCCAGGTATATTTGGCTCCAGCTGCCTGTCTAGAGGATGTTTTATTCATGTCATTACTAAAATCACTGCTTCAAATTAAATCGCTGTTAGAGAGCCTGCAGATTCTGCCCATATAGCGTAAGCCCAGCAATATTCCTCAGATGAGCTCCATCACGCATAGCACTCTAAAAATCATTTTTTATTGCTCATACCCATGATATCCCTCAACTTTAGCAAACAGCAAGTTTGACACAGCTGTAAAGAAAATCTGAATCTGTAAAACACTTCAGTATGGAGAGGGGAGACTAGTAGTAAATTTAAGACAGGCAATAAGAATTATTTCTGGAATATAATTTGCTTTCTCTTGGTTCCCTGCCGTGTCTAGCTGGGAGCGGAGGAGTAGAAAAATCCTGCAAATTGTTTAAGTATAATTTCCCTCACCCACTTTTCTCATTCTTCTAATTGAGAAGTTGTAACAACCCGGGATAGGCTCAAGCTATCAGCAGAAACCTTTGCCAACTAATAATTCCAATTTACTTACATGCTTCCTTACTTTCTGTTGATTTCAGGACTGTTGTATAATAAACAAAAAGGAGGTGAAAATACAAAGCAATCAAAATGTTCTGGCATTTTCAAAATGATACAATTTCATTTTTTGGTCAGTATTACTTAACATTCCCCTCAATTTTACTTTACAGCCCAGTGTAAGGGATACTTCCAGGTACTGAGCAAGGTTTGCTTTTTTTCCCCCCTTTCATTTTCCACAACGTAATCATTGATCTAGGCCCCCAGAGTTCCCCCCAAAAAGCCAGTGTCCTTTTGTGACCTTGCTGTCAGCTAAGAAGGCTCTTCATTAACTTGCAAATGTTTAGGTTCACCTTAGCTAAAGGCGGTCAAGAATCCTCCTGCTCAAAGATTTCCAATTTTATTTTTTAAATCAAGCAGGTATCTCAGCAGAACAAGAATTTAACAAATATGCGCATTAATGAAAAACAATGCGGGGTGAATGTGAACTGCAGACTTTGCCTCTAGTGCCAGATTGCTCTGAAAAAGAAAAGCAAATAAATTCTAGGATGTTCTCGAGGTGTTTTAGAAATAATATGAGCAGCGTTTGTGCTATTTCAGCCATTTCATTGCTGAAATGCTGTCACAGTTTAGCAGCTCCCAGACATCAGGCAACAGTTCAGTGAACCTTGTGTAGTCTGCGGATTTCTTAAAACCAGGAATGCCAAAGATTTTTTTTTTCTGCTGATTAGGGTGAAGTCAGCCAAATGCCAAGGTGTGAATCCTGTTCTGTCACGTATGCAGAGCTCAGGACCTGGCAGTGGCTGAAGGTGCTGCCTTGAGTAGCTAGAAGCAGCACGAGGCACAACGCCAGCAGCCAAATCAAACCAACAAAAATCCTTCACTTGTGAAGACTGAAAGACACGTCTCATTCTTTCACACCTAGTGCTCAATGTGTGGTCAAGTTTCAGTGAGCAGCTGGAAATGTACCAAAGACTTAAATATACTTACAGTGCTAACAAAAAGGCTACATTTTTGAACGCAGCCCAAAGGTCTACGAAGACATCCCTCACTCCATCTCTGGGCCAGCTGGACTACAAGGAGTTGAGAATATTTTTTTTATCAGAATGGAGAGTCCTAATGATCAGTCCACAAGCCTCATCCATCAGCCTAATGCTGGCCTGGTTGCTGTAGGAGAAACATGTCTAAATAATTTTGCAATTAGTTAAAAGGATGATTAATTTCACTGTAGATTTTCACTCAGGGAGAGCGGCATGGGTTGTTTGGGGAGGGATTTAATTTATTTCTTATTTAACGCTGCTTTCACATTTCAGAACTGCCCTGGCTTCAAGAACTTATCCCAATGAACAGTCCAACATCCCAAAAAGCCCTTGCTCAAATAAATCTGTTACCCCTAGTGACCCATTCCAAGCGCTCCCTCACTGTGGGTAAGAGAACAACACTTACAAACACATGTTGAAAGGGAGAGAAATGATTAGAAGTGGTTGGTTTGGTGAAGGTCTGTGTAAAGTGTGGCTGGGACACCATAGATGGGAGCTGGGGGATTACGACATACACCCGGCTCCCAGTAAATCCACTACTGGGCTGTTTAAAGAACGACATATGGCGCTTACGAATGAGAAAACATGTATGGGGAGAAATGCTGTGGTATTCCAGACCTGCTTTTTAGTATTTGTAGGAAAGCATCCAGAAAGAAGAGAGGAACATCAAAGTCCAGCTCTGCATACCTTCTGCTGGACACCTGAAAAACTTGCTAGGAAGCCAGGGTGTTCTGAGGAGGGCTAAATATCTGAAAAAAATCATGTGGTGAAACAGATGCGATTCCTTCCACAGGGAAAATTAATTTTCTAGCCATCTTTCTCCAGCAACCAAACCATCACACTCTCTCTTCATGTTGTCTTCCATTTCTCTCTTCCTCAGATATTCTCCACTAAAATAAATAATCCAAGCCAGCTTTCCCTGCATAGACACCTACACCCTACAAACCAAGCCTTTACATAGCTCTGCCAAGCTCTTTCCACTCATGTCCACATTAGCTTATGATATTATTTTTATAGTTTTCCCTTCTCTTTGCAGCAACGCCTGTGACTTTCCCCTTGTGCTTGGCTGCCCCAGCCACCGAGGTCTCTGAAACTGCCACAGCACTGAACACAAACCAGAGCAAGGCAGGAGGCTCTCATTGCTGCAAAGGCTTTGCTGGGACCAGATACATTTCTTTAAAAATATACACACACACATATATATATATTTATCCTCAGTAGAGAGGTTTAGTTTGCTTACCAACAACACATAGCTTAACACCTACCTCCTCATTCATAGCACGGACACGTATCCTAAGAAGACCTTCTGAGCTTGAAACATAAACACTTGATTAAGAATTAATATGCCTTTCAGGCCACCTTGCTCAGGAAATCCATGGGAGCCCAGGTGCTGCATGTGGCGAGGCGGTGCCAAACTGCTGGATGCATACAGGGCTTGATCAGACTCAGAATGCAGAGGATTTTCCTCAGTGTCTTAAAGGAGGCCTGTGGCAATGGCAGAAATTGTTATCCAGGGATTTCCCAGGCCTCCGAGAATGACTTGGCTTGAAGGCTCATGTGTCCAAACACACTGATTACCCAATGGCATCTCCAACTTTCCTTTCAGTCCTACCCCTGTGAATCAAGAGCTCTGTTGGGTAACCCTGCGTCTTAATTATATTTTGGTGACATGCATGGCTTTGAAAGATTCTTCAGGATTACTGTGGCCACAAAGGGCTCTGGTGCAGGATAGCTGCTCCAACAGCTCTGCCTCATCTTCCCTTTGTTTAAGTGTTGTGCAAGGATATACTTGCAATGTACCAGGAGATGCAGGGGTCATAGGAACAATCTGGAACGTGAGGCTGAGTCTCAGACAGCTATGCCATGAGCAGTACCGGTCAGAAGAGCCCAAAGCCTGTCAGCCTGCATGACAGCACCGACCTGACTGCTCAGGGCCAGACACCGTTCTAGCGTCAGGATATTCCATTGCTATTCCCATCTCCTGTCCCCAACACATGGGAACCAAGGCATACAGCTGAGGGTGTTAGCCTATAACAGAAAAACAGCCTCAAAAGGGAGTCTAAGACTCCTCACTCGATGAGCAATTCTCTCACTGTAGCTGTGGAAGCAGGCAATGAGATCTTCTCTTTCATGCCCATGTGAGGCGAGAGAAGATGTGTCACCCTGGAAGCCCCAGCAAGCTCCATGAAAAAAACCTGCATTTCAGTTTTTGGTAGGTGGATGTTGCCACAGGGCAGAATGAGGAATGAAGCTGTTGGCTTAGGGGCAGCAAAGGGAAAGCTGGTGAGCAGTGGAACCACTGTCACTCGGAGTCTGTCACCTCAATAGCTAATCCTTTGAAAGACTCATTGCTATAGATTTGGGTTGGTTTTACTTATGATATTCCTTCCTGCATCTCTGCTTTCAGCTGTAGCTAAGATTATAGCAACTAGCCCATACACGTCACTGGACAACAGGATTACTGTTGTTTGTAACGTGTTACACCATCAGGCAAGCTGTTGGGACAGAACGGCTGGACAAGTTGGAGCTAGCCTCCTCCCAATTAGCTGTTAGAAACTCACATCTCTCCAGTTTTACATTTGCACTTGTTTATTTCAGCTAACAAAAGAAGGTCCAGAGCACAGATCTGCTGGGCAGCAGCTCTGGAGTGATATGCTGGATCATCTCCCCTATGCCCCGTTGCTCTGCTTTTCTGTTTTCCCTTAGGAAAACATGGACACTGTCATTCCCCTGCACTGCCGGAGCTTTGAAGAGCCGATGTTTACTCTATACAGCGTGCAAGCCCATCAAGCACAAAAAACCGATCACTTTAACTCACAAATGAGTTGTGGTCTCCTTCCCACCAGCGCTGCTGTGACAAAGGACTGTGAGGATGCGTGGTCCCTCAGGCTCCTCAGCAGCCTTCTCCAGCGGCTCCCTCGTCCTGCCACGCTGTGACGGCTGTGCTGTGTGGCACAGATTTTCCCAGCCAAGCTTCATTTGGAGCTGGCTTGTTTGCACTGCAGTGCTTCAGAAATACTCGGCTTTCCCTTTCCCAGAAGGCTTTTCTGCCAGAGTAGGGAAAATGAAGGGGGGAAGCAGCCAAGCAGTGACAGAGGAGGCGAGCAAAGGCACTGCTGGGTGTGCAGCAGGGAGGACACATCCCTGCAGCCACAGTGAGATCCCGCACGCTGGGAAGCTGCTGTGTGCACACCAATTACAGCGTGCTCGCTGGCCACAGGTAAAGCACAGCGCCTGTGCCATCTCCGTGTTATTCCGCGCACCAGTGAGCTGTAATTTGTATTGCAGTCCAGCTCCTGTGTT
Organism: Eurystomus gularis; assembly: GCA_013400335.1. NCBI lineage: Eukaryota > Metazoa > Chordata > Aves > Coraciiformes > Coraciidae > Eurystomus > Eurystomus gularis. The sequence goes on from VZZY01002070.1 coordinate 11,335, forward strand.
ACCTGTGCACATCACGCCGCTAATTCCAGAGCCATATCCCACCCCAGCTCCTGTCCCTCCCCACTCTGCAGAGGACCAGGGCTTGGGCTTCTCTTGTGTTCAGCAGCGAACACGGCAGCAGTCCTGCTCAGGAGAAGAAGGAGCAATGCTGGAAGATGCACAGCACTAAGAGGTTAGCTGCAGTGGCAGACAATTCGTCCCAAAGCCAATGGCATGCCCAGATTTGGGCAGCTCTTGGAGGACAATGCCGATTTCCAAGTGCATGAAAAATCTGCACTGGAGCATGGGGCACATGCACATGAACTGCCCTGTTCTGATCCCACTAGCGACCTAGAGCTGAGCTCAAGCTATTTATCTTGCCTTTTGGACAGCTTTTACGGGCTTTGTCAAGTTCTTTGCAACTCAGCTGAACTACTTCATCCAGGGGTGCAGATACCCGTTCTTATTCTGAACAAAATAGCCTCTCAGGAAAATAATTCATCTTAGGTTTCTTCCCTAGTCTTGCCCAAAGACACACTATATAGAACTATTTTTTATGAAACCAAGATGGTCCAAGTCAGGAATGGAAAACACTGGATTTGGCAAAATGAATTACCAGAGGAAAAACCAATCTCAAGGGGAATTGCTGGAGAGCTCAAATGTATGTAGCTCCACATTTAATATTAAAAGCCTCAAAATCTCAGCTGTGTTATATCTAGTATCCATACCAGCATGAACCCAAGCACAAATCCAGAACCAGAAAAAAGACTGCTGTTGTCCCCAAATTAACCCATAAGAGCTATTGGGTAGCCACAGTGAATGATAAAAACCCCCCAAAGGTGCAGTGCTTTTCAGAAGCGACCCTGGGCTAATAAGGCTTTATTGTTTTTTGCTAATGTATGGACAGGTACTTTGTGTTCCTGAGGATTAGTATAATCAGCCACAGAAGAATTCAGGCCAGCAATTAAAACTTTAGGGTGAATCTTTTTTAAACATCTAGTGCTAGATGGTTTGGCTGCATTGCTCTGATTTGGGGGGGAAGGACCTTCCCACATTGTAATATAAATACATTGTCCAGAAGAATACAGGGAAGACAGAATGCACAATAAACATCAGAAAGGGCATCAGAGGGATCGTCCCTCCAGTTTTTGTGGTAGAATTCTCCTCCACTCTGCACATCATCCCAACAGACTGTGCCTCCCAAGTTTGTTCATCATGGATTGGATGGAAGGAACGGGTTAAGGCTGAAAGGAAAATGATGGAGATTTTGGGGTGACCCTCTGAAGGGATGTGCCAGGGTGACAGCCACTCCCCCATCACCTGATGCAGCTGCCCTCCGAGGACACCAGTCAGGTGCTGGTTAGATCATCACCAACACCTACAGTTTCGAAAGGAGAGATCAAAAAGGAGATTATGGTTGTAGGTGGAGACACAGAAAACACAGGGCTACCTTCAGCCACCTTCAACCACTTCTTACTACTTGCTATCAGCTGCTTTGTATCTGAGTTTCTTATCCCCAGCTTGCCTTGCCTCACACAAGTGAGTCACTTTAATTCTCCAGTTAAGCCCTTACCCCTTGTAGAGCCCATTACAAAAAATAAAGCTGCTCTAACAACCGACCAGCACCTACCATGTTCCTCACTCCCGATCACAGCACTTCTCCATGTGCAGGAGGAACAGGAGCCTTCTTCTCTCCATGCCTTTCAAGACCCACAGGCACACTGTGGGCATGGAGGCAGGTACTGCATTCTTTCAGTCTTCACTTTCCTTCCACTTCACTAGAACCTAAATTTCGACTTTAGAACTTACACTCTTTTAACTCATTAGCCATCCTTGCTTGGATGTTTAAAAACTCCTGGTTGTAGCCCTTCTACTTGCCAAATCTAGAGTTCCTAAGAGCTCCTCAGCCACCTCTCTCAGCCCTTTGGACCTCCCTCCTATCACCGTCACAGATTTCCACCTGGATTTTCCAGGAGAGTTTACTACTCCCTGTTCAGCACTCCCTAATTACTTACAAACTTCCCTTCTCTTGCTTAAGGAGGGGAAATTTTTTCATATACCTCCTCCTTTTCCCAAAATGCATTGTGGTCAGAGCTCAGGTCCTGTTCTTGGGCATCATGGGAGTTGTAGTCCTCTGAAAACTGAGACTGAGCTGGGTTTGTGCCCCTCCTAAAGCTGTGGAACCGTTTGTGCCTGTTGGCCAAAAAGGATTTTAAGTGTCATCTTCAATCCATACATCAAAGGTTTGAAGTATTTTTCAGTCAGATATACCCCCTAGTATATAGCTCACAGATTCAGTTCAAACGAGCAAAGCCAGAGTAAACACGTAGTTGGTAATAAGGGTATGAGACATCTAAGCATGTTAGGTATCGAATCCTATCACAAAATATTACTCAGAGGAGTAAAAGCAGCAAGGAGGCTGAATGTCACATCTAAAGCACCAAGAGAGCATCTCTGGGAGGTGGTTTGGTGAGAAAGGGTAGCCAAGGAGGAAGCTCAGCAGAAGAAAGAGCTGTTTGGTTTGTAGAAGGCTAGATGTGATGTAGGCTGGGGCAGAACTCAGACAAGAGGAAAGTAAAACCATCAGCATATTCAATGAGATCTGCAGTTTAACAATTACAGGTCTAATTAAGACCTGCAGCCTCAGAAACCTGAGCCCACCTCTTCAGAACAACCCCCTAGATGTTTCATCTGCCCCATGGAGAACAGCTGGGTTCAAAAAGCAGAGCTCCGTGGCTCGGAGTACAATACAGACGTAACGGTGCAGCACCAAAGATTGACGAGGCCTGGCTTTTACCCATTTTTGCATTATTCTTGCCTGCATCCTCCCAGTCTCCTGGATGACCGTGCCATCTGCCAGCTGCAGCAGGAGCGAGCCTGGCCTGCGCAGTCAAGACAAATGACTCTTTGTAGCTCGTTGCAGCGATGGTAAGGCTGGAACAAATTTCATTAACTAGCAAGCAGAGGCAAAAGTACAAGTAATGAGCTATTTTCTGTTTAGAAAACAAAGATATTGGATGCTAGTTCTTGAGTAGAACTGGTGATACAAGAGGTGAGCTAAAGAAAATACCCAGAGGAACATGCACAAAGGCTTCAACCAGAAAGTTTCAGGTAGTAGATATACCCACAGGGCCTGTTGCTCCCTTCATGACATATTTTCCTGCCTTCCCCAGCTCCAAGAATATGAGTGCCCAGGAAAGGAGGGAAGTTCCAAGGAGAGGAGAACCCCATGGCAGCACATGTGGGAACCAGGGCAGAGAGACCAACACCAAAGGCCATCCAGCTTTTGGAGCGCTTCGTTCAGTCCTTCAATTCCCTCACCGTCAGTGTGGTAAAGGGCACCTTGGACCCAAGCCGGTAACTTTTCCCAACAATTTGGCAAAGCCAATGTAAATACTATCAACCCAGGCTTCCATCTCCAGCTCAGTTGAACAGATAAACCCCCAGAGAACCAGAGGAGTTGGGGGTTTGGAAGCCTTCTTCGGGCAAAGTCTGCAGCTTCACCGCTATCGAGTCAGTCTACGTTAGTGACATTTAAATTTCGCCCAGGGTCTTTAATAAGAATTCAAATATAACTCTTGGTGTTCTGAAATACATATTTCAAAAACTGGAGCCATGCAAGCTATGCAGGGCAGCACATCTTCTGTGTTTATTTTTATTCCTAATCTAGACTCTCCATCAGCTGTCCCCGTGGCTCGGTGGCGTGAAGTGCTGGAAGCCTCCCAAGACATATATATAAAACTTCCTTTTCGGTTCCTATTGGTGGGAGGACAGATTCCTTTTCCCTTCGAGTCACTAAAAAGTCACTGTGCTGGCTAATTCAAGACAAATGTGAGCACAGGATATCTGGAGAACGGATGCGAGGCTGCGTCTGAAGGAAGCGCGCTGGCAAGGATGGCGTCCCAGGGCTCTGCAGCAGGAGGGAGTGCTGGGAGCCACCCGGAGAGGGATTCGGTTACTGCTGGGGTATTTTGGGCTCCAGACTGCAATGTTTAGAATGTGCCCTGCTCAGACAGCTATGGGAGTAGCCTCTCCACCATGGCAACCAACACATGGCTTCGCATTGTTGCTGGTAATCACACAACAGAAAGAAAAAGTTGTAAAAAGGAGGGTGTCCGTACACGCACAGGCTGTGTAAGTCTGGGGCTGCATTCTCCAAGGCTATATCCTGAGTTTATAAATTGCTATATTGCATATTCTCATTTCTGATCTAAGTGAAAAAACAGCGTACAGAGTTTTTGCAAGTAGTCCATTGATTTTGCTGAGCTACCCAGAGCTCAAGGATGCTGTTTAGCAGCAGCACTGCAAAAGGCCAGGGGAAATTGGCTCTTGAAGCAATTATTCTTGTCAGGTATGGTTGAGTATCCTTTTTGCAAAGCCACCGAACTCCCTTTCCGAATAAATGGAATTTTGCCACAAAGGCAGTAGGAATACAAGGCACACTTGCTCACAAACTGCTGGGAGGGTTGCAGAATTTTACAGGGTTAGCAGCACACTCCTCAGGCTGCCGCCTGACTTCCAGATACCTCACTAACAGTGAGTTATAAGGGATGGATGCACTCCATAAGTAGCTGACCACATCCTTGGCACCAACACCAAGCTGGTCATGAGAGGAAGAATGGGCTGTGTGCAGGTGAAGCCCATGGAGAACTTTTCAGACATACTTCCACTGAAGGTTATCCTGTGCCCTCACGGCCTGCCAGGATAGAGACCAGAAGGACACCAGTGCACAGTTCTGTCTGGTCTTATCCTCATCCACCCAACATGTTCTGGGAAGCAAGAAACCCTCTGAAACTAAAGCCATCTTGCTCCAACCAATCCTTCACACACCAAACACACCTGCTCCACTGCCCCAGTGGGAGGTGGCAACTGGTGGCAATGCTAGACCAGTGCAACCAAGTCCAGTACATCCTGAGACACCTGGATACACTGTGCCAGGAGAGCCCATAATCACCATCACAGAAACACAGCAACAGTTTGGGAAGGGGAGTCATGTCGTCTTCGTTTTACACAGAGTGGGCTGAGATACAGAAACACGTAGGGTGTTCTGTCTTGGACTGAAGGCTGGTGATTACACCCTGAAATAGCTGCTGATCTCATAATTCTAGGAAACACCAGTTACATTGTGCCAGAGGAGTAAAGAAATTTTAAAGAGTCACACCAGGAGTCTATTATCATTTTTTTCTCTCCTGCTTTCTGTTCTCTTACTTGGGAGGCTCCTGTTACCCAGCTAGAGATGACAGAGGTGGCCAAGGGCACATCCTGGGCTGCGAAGGGTGAGCAGCCCAATGACCTGCGCACAAACAATCCCAGCTTGAAGACTCTTTATCCAATTTTCTCTCATAACGACAAACAAAGCTGAAAAAATGGTAAGATAATTCATTAACCAAAGAAGGGCTAAAGCACTGATGATAAATGCATCCCAGTATGGACTACCTTGTGAAATACAGATTTATTATACAGGGATTGATCTGAATTTTGGATAGCTCATCCAAATCACATCTCTGAGCCTCTCTGATAGTTGTAATCTTTGTTACTGGATTGCTTATTTAGGTGGCACACATACAATAAAAAAAAAAGAAAAGATACTAAAGCACTAGAAGATACTGAAGTATTTTTCTTTGCAAATCCCTCCAGTGATTCAGGGTTAATAAGCCTGAAAATTAGTTTTATTTATATATAATAGGAATGAATTTATAAAGTGAGCAATAAGCAAACCCATACAATGTTAAGATGATGTGGGGTTTATTCCTCTACCATTTCCTTTTTCTTCCTGATTTGTCATTTCTAGTGTCAAATTATTTGTATTCGTATCAACAGCAGATTTATGTGGGTCAAATCCATGAGTACTGGTGAACTTCTAATCTGATTAATTTCCATTACTTTCTCCAAACTGTCCTCCATGGTATCCACTCAGGATTCACTCTTGAAAGTGACCTACAAATAATTATTCCCCAAACAAACCTAGGAAATGAGACAGCTCTGCCAGGCACTAAATGCCATGAATTCGTTACATCTAAACCTAATCCCTGTGTCCCTGCCAACATCCCTGCTGTTGTCCTGGCCTCTCAGATGTGCTGGGTGGCTGCAGATGCGGCTGGACCAGGGGCAATTGTGTCCAAGCGGCTTCATCTCCTGCTCAATCTCAGGCCTATGGCAGCAACACGTGGCTCAGCTGCACCCAGCTGAGCAAAAGATGCTGCTTCTCCCTACAACCCTCCTATCACAGAATCATAGAATGGTTTGGGTTGGAAGGGACCTTAAAGATCATCTAGTTCCAAGCCCTGACTCCATCATTACTGTTCTTGCTCTGCTAACTGCAGTTTTAAGAAAGCCTTGGGCAAGAGACATCCTCCTCTCTTGTCACCCTTCCAGCTGCTGACCCCACTGGGACCTCAGGAGGTTGGAATCTGGTGAACTTGAATCATAGAATCATAAAGGTTGGAAAAGACCTCCAGGATCATCAGTTCCAAGCTTCATCCCAACATCTCCCTGACCACTAGACCATGTCCTGCAGTGCTACATCTACTTGTTTTTTGAACACCTCCAGGGATGATGACTCCATCACTGCCCTGGGCAGCCTGTTCCAGTGCTAACTACTCTTTCAGTAAAGAACTTCTTCCTAATATCCGGTCTAAACCTCCCATGGTGCAACTTGAGGCCATTACCTCTGGTCCTGTAATTAGTTAGTTTGGAGAAGAGACCAACACCAGCCTCACTACAACCTCCTTTTAGGTAGTTGTTGTTGGCCACACTGCACAGTGTCCAGCTGGGTCTAACCACACCACATTCCAGGTCTAACTGCACCATGTCCTGCCTGGCCACACCAACATCAGAGGATCAGGATTGGGACGCTGCTGTGACCTGTGATGGGGTCAGTGATGCCATACAATGAGGGGGGTGAAACAGGTTGCCCAGAGAGGTGGTCGATGCCCCATCCCTGGAACCACTGCAGGTGAAGTTGGCCGGGGCTCTGAGCAACCTGCCCTGGTTGCAGATGTCCCTGCTCAGTGCAGGGGGGTTGGACTAGATGAGCTCTAAAGGCTCCTTCCCGCCCAGACCCTTCTGTGACTCCATGGTTCCACCGAGATGCTCTCCAGCATCACTCAGAATTCCCGCAACCGGCAGCTACAGAAAGCGCAGGTTTTCTGCTCGGAAGCAGCCAGGCCTGGGGCCCCGGAGCGCGGTGCCGGCAGCCCCGGCCGAGCCCGGGCTGATCCCGCCGCGGGGCCGGGTCT
>VZZY01002070.1:30783-188484 GCA_013400335.1 Eurystomus gularis
TCCACCCGCAGGTCGCCTTTTTCCCAAGTTTGCTACAAGCAGGGCCAGCTTTTGTACTGCTGGATAAACAATTCAGGTTGCACAGGCAATCCTCAAAAATAGCTTCAAAAGCGGGACACCTGCTATTTTTCCTCCTTATTGGGTTCCATCCAAGGTTGGCCAAGCCTGGGAAGAAACTCAAAGAGGAGGAGGCAACTCTACCTGCTTTGGTCTGTTTCTCAGGATAGCTGTGTGTCTGTTCTCACGGCTAAACAGCTTATTTCCCAGCAGAGAAAAATCCTCTGCTGGTTTCAGCCATACTGTCCAGTTGTGAGATTCATCCATATGTCAACTTTAATTCAGGGCCTATTGCTCAGGTCCTAGCACTTCAAGAGCTGGGCTGACCACTAAAAAAACCTGAAAAACAGGCAGAGATCTGGTTAGATATATTTAAAAATTTCAGACAGGAGTGTATCATCTATCACGGGCTAGAGTCTCTTTCTACGATGATAACACCAGAATGGCTGTTCTTTCATAAATCTCTCAAATGCCTACCCAACATGACAGGATATCCTAGTTTATGGACCAATTTGAATCATTTTCCTAGTTCTTTTATTCCAACCTGTTGTAAATAGGTCACTACGTCCTTAAGTGTCTCGTTTGGTGGGAAATCACCTTATAAACAATACCCAGATGACACCTAGGCTTTGTTTTGCTTCATGGGGATCTTAGGCAATGGTCCAGATCTCCTGCTGACCCCAAAGAGCATTGATTAGATCTAGACTGGAATGTAGGTGTCACCTGCAAACTGTGTGGGAAGGATGAGAGCCCTGGCTGACATATCATAATAGAGTTATTAACATCTCCAGAGCTACCTGGGTTTGACAAGCGGAAGAGCAAGTCCTAAGTTTCTGTCTGTGCCTAGCACATTAAATATTTAGGAAGGCAGAAATAGTGAAGGTGAGATCCAGCTCTCATTCATTCCTTGCCCAGGCGAGGCATGCCTGCAATAATGGGACTGGAAAATCAGCAGCATTTCTGCCTTGGCAAGGAAACTGTCTTCAATAATTGAAGCACCCAGGATATGGCGCACAGATTTTAGGATAAATTAGCATCCTATTCTAAACCATCCATCAAGAGTAAATTATCTGTCACTATAATAATCTCCTTTGGATGCCTGTATATAACTCCTATTAATACTGAAGGAAGTTATGAGGGTACGGAGCGGGAGGACGAGGTTACTGTTTCAGGGAACTGAGAACGAAATGAAATCCTGAAACGATCAAAGAAACTTGGCCCAACCTTATAAACATCTGAAGTGATGAATAAATCCTGCTAAATTAAATCCCCTACCGTGGATGAAAAATAATTAGGGTATCTGTTTGCATTAGTAGCTTTTTACAGTTGTTTTTAATTTGTTACAGAAAATTACTGGCATTACTGTGGTATTGGCTATCTGATAGAGGGCATGTACATTCCTCAAGACTAACGCACTAAACAGTTTAAAGTCATTATGTTAATGAACAAATCCAAAGACGAAATTATGTTCCCGCTCCCCTATTAGTGTTCATCTTTAAAAAATTAAAATAATCTAATTTAAACTGATCTCTTCTTTACCGGTGGTAAATGTAACAATGAGTTCTCATAAGAGCAGTCCAGAAAATTTCCTTACCATGTCACAGTCTTTTGCAGTGAATTTTAAGACTTTGGGGGTTCTCCATTTCAAACAGGCCTATTCTATTCCCAGTGAAACCTCTGGTACGGGAACAAACCCCAGAGTATTTCTCTGGTGCTTTATCATGCACCTCAAGGAGACTAGAGGGTTGTAGTGAGGCTGGTGCTGGTCTCTTCTCCCAGATAACTAACAACAGGACAAGAGGTAATGGCCTCAAGTTGCACCACAGGAGGCTTAGATTGGATATTAGGAAGAAGTTCTTTACTGAAAGAGTGGTTAGGCATTGGAACAGGCTGCCCAGGGAGGTAGTGGAGTCACCGTCCCTGGAGGCATCCAAAAAATGAGTAGATGAAGCACTTCAGGACATGGTCTAGTGGTCAGGAAGATGTTGGGTTGAAGGTTGGACTCGATGATCCTGGAGGTCTTTTCCAACCTTAATGATTCTATGATTCTATGGATGCCTGAAGGAGGAAGAACCCTTCAGCTTCTGGCAGCAGCACGTTGTGGGGAAAGGCTGGTGGTAAGGAAGGATGCTCCCCAACTGCTCTGTTTGCACTCTCTGACACCCTGGAGATTGGAGGTTTCTTAATTTTGTGTGAACCCCTTAATAATTTTCACCAGTGAATAGACTCCCTTGCTTCATTGTGACTTTTTAAAGCAGAAATCTCTTTTAAAAAGAAATGTGCTTTTAGCACCCATTGTGAATTAGAGCTAATTAGCAGCATTCAGCTATGAGATAACCTCCTGGCTCAGGAGCCCCTGCCTGGGGATAGCTCTTGGCACATAGTTCTGCCCTGGGCAAGAGGAAGGCAAAAAGTCTGACACTTCCTCAGCATCCCTTACTCCATAGGGGCTCTCTCACCAAGAGCTAAAATGGGTCAAGAGAGCAGGGACAAGAATGCATTGACATTTTTAGCGTGGAGTGAAGGAGAGGAGCCCCACCTCAGTGAGACTCGCATGTGCCAGAGCTTTTTAGTGATTGGAAACATCTTTTGGAGGCAAGGAGGAGTTGGTGCAGGTAAGAAGAGCCCCAAATAGCTGAGCAAGATCCGTATGGCATGCTGATAAGCTTGTTCCTCTCAATGAAAGGTGGAGACAATTGGAGATGCCTACATGGTCGTAGGTGGGGTCCCTGTGCCTGTACCCACTCATGCCGAGCGAGTTGCCAACTTTGCCCTGGGGATGATAATAGCAGCTAAAGGAGTGCAGAACCCAGTGTCTGGAAATCCAATCCAAGTAAGTTGTTAATTCAAAGGTGCATGTGTGCCTGCTGCTTCTGGGGCTGGGCTTCTGGCTGATGCATTGTGGGAGGACATCAAGGAGCTGCTTCTGACTCCTCTGTGGCTTTGGACAAGTCCCACCTGGGTGTGTTTTTCACAAAAAGCCTCTCCCTGTGGATATTTAATGTTTTACTCGTGTCCAGTGTTGTGTTAGGATGAACTTTTAGATGGCTGGATAGCACTAAGAAAGATGTTAAATAACAAGTGACATTTTTTGGGGTGTGTTTTGTGTCTTTGTAAAGATTAGAGTTGGGATCCATACAGGTCCTGTCTTGGCTGGAGTCGTTGGAGAAAAGATGCCCCGTTATTGCTTGTTTGGAGACACGGTGAATATAGCTTCCCGGATGGAGAGCCACGGTGTCCCGAGTAAAATTCATCTGAGCTCCAGTGCCTATCAGTGAGTAACGATGCTGGAAAGTGGGACTATTAAAAGCTGTGCTGAAAGCCCCTGCCATGACCGCTGCAGCTTTCAGTGTAGATCTGCTGCCTTTACTCACTGATTTTTACAGCTTCCTTACAAAGCAAAATCACTGCTTGAAGAGCTTTATTTGTTCTGATTATTTCACATGTGCTTGTATATAGAGACAGAGATTTAAAAGTCTCAATCCTAGAGAGCAAAATATGGGGAGAAATAATTGCGACAGGTTATTTGGAAGTACCGATAGAGTGCTGTAGATGCTAGGAAGGTGGTCAGAACATTTAATCGGACATCCTGCATAACAAAAGCTTTCAAGTCTCTCTGAAGTCTCTCTGACTGGGCACAGATTGTGGTGAAACAGTTTTACTTGCATGTACTAAGGATTAATGGCATAAAGGACTATCCTATTCATGCAGCAAGTAATTTACTTTCCCAAAACTCATTCCACTAAAAATTAAATACTACATTTTCAAGAATTTTATGTGTGCATAAAATACGTATACAAGAGGTGGAAGTGAAGACAAGCTGCAAAGGTGGAGTACAAAAACATTGGGCACATGGGAATGATGTTAGGAAAGCCAGAGCTCAGCTAGCACTGAAATGGGCAAAGAAAGGTGAAAGGCAGCAAGAGGAGCTTCTGCTACGTTGGCAGAATGGACACATGGACCTCCTGTGGCAGGTGATTTAGGGATAGTGCCCTGGGTAAAGGCTGAGCTACTCCAGGCCTCTCTTGCTTCAGTCTCCATGGACAAGGTCTTCAAGGTCCCTGTGCCTAGAGGCAGGGTTTGGGGAGTAGGTGAAATGCCAGTATTGAAGGGGATCAGATCAGGAATCTTTTGAGAAATCTCGATCTGTAGAAATGTATGGGAGTAGAAGTGATTCCTCCCAAGGTAACGAGAGAGCTGGGTGATCGCAGTACAGGGCTGCTGACTGTCATCTTGGGAAGGTCATGAAGATCAGCACCATAGCAACTGAAGAGAGCCAGGTGTTACACCTCTATTGAAAAACAGTAAGGAGGACAGGCTGGGCAACTACAGGCTGGTCCTAGCGAAAATCAAGTTCTCTTGCAAGGAAGTTGGTTTTGGACATGTGAAGAAGGCAGTTGGGAATAGCCAGTCTGGATTTACCAGGTGTAAATCATGCCTGACCGACCTGATTGCCTTCTCTGATGGAAGGACTGGAGATGGTTCTGTCCAACCGATACTGACTGCCTCAGCTCTTAATTTCTACTTAGAGGTCAGTAAGGCCCCCCCACCACACTGAGCTATTTGTCTGTCTGATCCATTGATTTTTGATCGGGCTGTATATGCAAAGCTATAAAAGCACAGCAGGCTTGGAAGAATGGTTGAAACAAACCCTCGGTTGTTCACGGTTCGGTACTGGGTTTACCAGACTGTTGGGATTTGATTACTTAGATTACAATAGCTCTTCAAAACTCAGTGTCATTTTTGCTAATCTTGAATTTTCATGTGCCGTTCTGCTTCTGATATTTTAGATGCCTAAAATACAAGAATTTTGAGATGACTGAAAGGGGAGAAATAGAAGTAAAGGGCAAAGGGAAAATGCACACATACTTCCTCATCAGAAACAAAACTGCGACGGAGAATGAGATTATGGGAAGGCCAGTGAAAGACTTAGATTCTGGCCATGAATCCATTCAGTCCTTTCAAGAAGGCAGGACTGAAACTATACCAAGTTGTCATCAGCCAGGTAGAGTTAACTCGACATGTGTTTCCCTTCTGGAACAAAGGAATGTTGATACAGCTCAATTATATACCCTTTTCTGTTCTTCTTTCAGGTACTCAGACTCAGCCGGAGAAGGAGCAGCTCCCGGCCATTGCAATGAAGTATAGTGATGGCCCCACAGATGCACAAAACAGCCTCGAAAGAAGAAATCAAGCAAAAATCGCAGATTTAACAGGTAGTTATTTAGTTACCATCTAGCAAAGACATCAGAACTAGGGAGTGACTGAGGCTTAGTTTTGCAGCTTTGTTATGTTCATCTTTCTGCATAATCATTGTTTTACTCAAGCCAGAAATTCATGCCAGCATATCTGCATTGGTGGAACGAACCGTTCTGCACCCTGGTTAGGGCCAAAAAAATGCCCCTTCAGAGCAATCCCTGGTGCTAATTGTGCACTAGGGAGAATGAAGCTACTGTAGCTGTCAGACCCCAGCCAGAATGGGTCCATCTCTTCACATGGACAGGCCCAACTGTTCCTGTACACATCTTTTCCCAGAAAAGCTGTCATTTTCTGTAGTTACAGGGAATCCTTATCGTCTCTAGCCTGAGAAAGCGAGACCTCGCTGGCTATGCAGCCTGGAGGTCCTCATTTATTGCCATGCCCATATTCTGCACCCGAAGTTCATTCTCCTTTGAAGGAGCTGATACTGAGAGAACAGATTTGATGCCCAAACAGCCTAATCTAATGCAACCAGTCTTGTAATTCTGTTTACAGTTTTCTGGATTTTATACAGGCTGAATGTGTTGTCACTAATTACTAGAAAATATTTTACTCCCTTCCCTCCCACCTGCTTAGACGTGGTGGTTAATCTAGTCTGTGGCGTGCTGACAAACAGAAACCTCTACAGTAGTTAAATACTCACACTGAAGGAGTGTTTCCTTTCAGGCAAAACTTACGATTCCAGAAGCGATGGGAGTCTCCATGGCAACCAGCATGCAGATGATGGTCCTTGTCCTCCAAACCAGGGAAGAGTCAAACCTGCTGCTGAAGAGCCACAAATTAGAAACGTTCGCTCTAATTTTTGCACTTTACTCTAAGTTTCTTATTTTTTACATGAAACAGAGCAATTTTATTATGATTTAGTGCATTTTGCTGTTGTGGAACTGATTTTGTATATCAAGTATCACATGGTTTTGTAAAAAAAGAACAAACAAGAAAAAAATAGAAAAAAGACATTTCAGCACAGTTAAAAAAGAAAACAATGGAGGATATTTTGGTTTTAATCACTCTACATGTGCCATGTAATACTCCCACTGGAGAAGGAAGCCACCACAAGACGCTCTGAAGATATATTTTTCAGTCTCTACCATGCTTTTGAATATCCTTCTGTAAAACTGCCTTTTTGGTACCTTATGCAGCAATTGAGAAGGAGGTGACTCATCCAGCTAGAAATACTCCTTCTCCAACAAGCACTTGCCATAAGAGAAGCACTCCCTGGAGTGACCATCTGCCTTGACTGCAGCACAGGCAACAGCTTCCCCAGGCCAGGCTGGCAGAGGCTGGGCTATGTCTGAGCTGCCATGACAATTTAATCTCTTAACAGGTCTTTTGCTGAGTGAAGGCATTATGCAGCAGAAGTGTGGAATAGATCTAATACAACCGGTATTTTTCCATCCTGAAGAGAAAATCTTGTGTACTTTATAGCATCCCGACAGTGAAAAAACCCATCTGTGAGCTTTGAACCAGCTGTCCGTGCTGTATTTAGATGATCACAGAAAGACGTGCTCATAGTGGAGTTACGTAGCATCAAATTCATCACAGCACTCAAGGACTGTTCAAGGCCTATGAACTATTCGAGACCTTCAAGCGAGTTACAAGTTTATTTCTCAAACAAAAATAAAGTTTCAGGGCTCTAGAGGGAGCCTGTCAGTGCTGGGACTCACGTTAAAGTCATTGTCAAGAACAGCATTAAAGATCAACATTGCTTACCTGGTGTCAGAGGCTCCTCAGCCAAATTACTCCCATGCTGATAGATTCTGAGATTACGCCTGATCAGAAGCAGCAGAGAAAAACTGAAGTTCAGCTGTCAGGGATTTAAGATGTAGGAAAAGAAAATACAATGGATATAAAGGTTGTGGAAAATTCAGCCCATCATAAATTGTGCTCTTGCTCCTATAAACAGAGTTTGGAGCAGGTGGAATGTGCTTGTACTGGGTGGCTTTGACAGGAGATGCCCGGCACACCCATTTATTACCTTTGGATTCAGATTTGCTGTCTGAAGAACTCACTGGAGAAGACAATAATGTTGCTCCTCTGTTAGAGTCTGGAGCATCACATTTCCACCTCTGTCTCTTCAGCAAGAGTGAGGCTCTTTAAACACCAGGAAGAGAGGCAGGACTGATGAAAGGCATCTCCACCCCTCTATAATATCGTAAGATGAAATTTCACCTCATTGGATTTTCTTTTTAAATCTCTGAGGGAGCAGCTTGCTTGTCTGGGTGCTCTCCAGCTCTGTCTTGACCAGGGAATTATCTCAGGAGGGTACTCCTGACTCTGACTGAAATGCTGATGTTGATGCACCCTTTAACATCAGCACGTTCCACAGCACAGCTGAGCAGCACCATCACAGGAGTATGCAGGTCTGTGAATGGCAGGGTTTGTTTCTTTAGTTATTTATGCATTTATTTACATATTTATTTATTTATAAGGATTTTGCTATCTAGGCACTGTTCATTATTTTGGTGAGGGTGAGATCTACTGTAGGTTGAAGATGCTTCTAAGGATTATTACTGTTAAGTTGCGTGTCAGGATTTTAAATATTTAAGTGTCTGCTACCCTTAGACACACAATGTCCATGTTTCACCTTCATCCTTCTTAACTCCTCCCCACCAGCCCAGTGCTCATGGCTTTGCACTTCTCTATCATGACCATAGCTTTAAAAAGACCTTCCTAAAAAAAGATAATAGCCAATTTCTCTCTCACTTACAGTGATGTAAACATGACCTAGCAGTTAAATTGGCACTATCCTACTGATTTAAATCAAGAATCAACTCTGACAAGACGCTCTTGTCTCGAACATAGAGACACGTTCCACTACTCCTGACTAGTTGATGGAATGGAGAACATGTCATTTAATAATATAAATGTATTCCAGAGCAGTTTTATTAGAAGCCCACAGCTCCTCTGAACTTGTATGGACGCTCTTGGGAAGAAGAAAGAAAAGGACTGTGGCTTATTTGTTGCCTGCATCTGTCTCTCCAAGTTTTAACACTTGCTTTGCTTCTACCTTCCCATTTTGCAGTGAACAATCTATGAATGTTTAATATCAGAGTGTTTTAATTGCCAGTAAGTGCTCCATGGTAGGTTACTTCATGCTGTACTGTGGTAAAACTGATGTGCTCAGTGGTTTCTCTGTGGCCTCTGCTACCATCTGGTCCTGGAGATGCAGAGCTGGGTCACATCTGCACAACTGCTTTTAAACATTAATGTGTCTGCGCATCATCATGTGTTCTTAAATCTGTGGGCACTGCTAAGGAGTGCAAAAATATCATTCAAAAATAAATCTTGCCATTGATATCCTGGCTGCTGTTTGACTACTTCAGTGACTACTTTGATTCCTTTCCCTCTTTGCCCTTCCAGCTTTTCCATTCTTTTTCCCTAGGAGTATACAAAAAAGACCATTATACCTCTGATAAATTAATTTCGTGACTGTACACAAAGTTATACGTAGTTGTGTGACATCAGAACCAGCAGCCCACTACAACTGACACTGTCATACTTACTATAGCTGTAGTGCCAATGACCTGTCTACGCTGAATTGACACAAAAAGGGTGAAAGAAGAGAAGTTTTGGAAGCTGAGGCTTAGAAAGCTTAAAAGTTGAGACCTTGGAATGCTGTCTAAAGCACATGGATTCCCAAATCCCATTAAATCTGGTGTTCAAATATGAATTGTCAAAAGCTTAGGTGCCTTAAAGGCCTTGGGGCCAGATTTTCAAGGATGTTTGTTGTTACTGTGCTAAGCGAAATCAACAGGATTTAGGTGCTGAACACACAGGGTGTCTAGTCTCTGACAATGAAGCTTTCTTTAAAACATTTAAATGCCATTTAAAACAAGCTGTCCCGTAAACTCTCCAAACTGTAACCTCATTTGCTGGAAGTCATCGATTCATTACTTCTCATATTGCAACTCTGTATGGACCCAAGCCAAACATAAAACCTCACAAATAAAATAGCAGTGAAACGGAAATTATTACTTCATTGGTCAGAATATATTAAAAATATGCTTAGATATATAAAACACAGTGAGTTTCAAAATAAAGAAAAGAGCACGGTTTTTTGTGCAAGTACATAACATCAGGCAAAATCCAGACGGGATTTTTTTCCACCAGGTCTCTGCTTTCACTTCTGAAAGCTCAAGAGTTTAAGAGCAGACAATGAGATGAAAATCTGCCTTAAAACTATTGGTGCAAACATCTGCTGTTCATGCAACCTCAGTTCAATAGCCAGTCATAAAGAAATGGGCCATATTTTAGTTCCATAAATACTTGTCATCAAAACAAACATGTGAGGCACAGTCTTTACTCATATGACTAAAACAAGCACTCCTCATTTTTCACAAGCAGTCTGTAATTCTCTCCCCCATTTATTTTACACCCATTTGCTGCATTTCTGCTCTTGATTTTTGATCCAAGCTGTGCAAAGAAGCCAATCCTGAAAGACTTGGATATTCACAATTCTTCCTATTTTATCTCAGTGTATAGCCTTTAGTCCCTGGCTGGGTGAACATGCCTAATGAGAAACAGATTTGAAGTCACATTTTCATGCTGATTTTCATGCTCTCCCCTTAGAGGTAAATCCCAAATGGATATGAACTAGCAATGAGCAATGGCAGCCCAGATGGCCAATTGCATCCTGGGCTGCATCAAAAGAAGCATGGTCAGCTGATTGAAAGAGGTGATTCTGCCCCTCTACTCTGCCCTGGTGAGACCTCTCCTGGAGCACTGCATCCAGCTCTGGAGCCCTAAGCACAAGAAGGATGTGGACCTGGTGCAGTGTGTCCAGAGGAGAGCCATGAAAATCATCAGAGGGCTGGAGCACTCCTGAGAAGACAGGCTGAGAGAGTGTGGGCTGTTCAGCCTGGAGAAGAGAAGACTCTGCGGGGACCTTATAGTGACCTTCCAATATCTGAACGGGGCCTATAAGAAGGCAGGAGGAGATCTGTTCTCGAGGGTCTGTAGCAAGAGGACAAGGGGTAATGGTTTTAAGCTAGAAAAGGGTAAATTTAGGCTAGACATTAGGAAGAAGTTATTTAATATGAGGGTGGGTGATCACTGAAACAGGTTGCCCAGAGAGGTGGTGGAGGCCCCATCCCTGGAGCCATTCAAGCTCAGGCTTGATGGGGCTCTGGGTAACCGGACTTAGTTGGAGATGTCCCTGCTTATTGTAGGGGAGTTGGACTAGATGACCTTTAGAGGTTCCTTCCAACCCAACACATCTTATGATTCTGATCGTGGTGGTCCTTTCCAACCATAATGATTCTATGATTCTATAAACAGTCATTACCAAGCTTTGCAGAAATTCAGAGTAACATTAGCTGACCCTAACACCTTTGTAATTTTGCTCTGTGACGTTTAAAACTTTTACATACAGATAAAACCTCACAAGTCTCTAATAGCTCTTATTTTGCCATTTGCATCAAATACCTTTCCAGCAAGGGAATCAGCAAACGCACGGTTATGTGGTTACTGGTTTTTGTGGCAAACACACCAAACCCAGCTCCGACCCCCAGTTTGCAGCAGTCCTAAGGGAAGGGATCCTTGAGTCGTGTCAGGCAGAAAGCTGCTTTGTGGAAGTACCTCCGCTAACGTGTGGCTTCATCACGGTGTATGGGCTCCTGTTTCCATGCTGAACATGGGGCCAGTGACCCGCAACACAGGCTGGGTGATGCTCTGCAGGCATCCCGCCAAAGCGGTTTGCAGGAAAGGAACCTGACACACGGCTATCGCTTAAGATCAATTTATCTGGAGAATCAATGGGCTTTTAAAAATTCACCAGCTCACATCTCCTTTTCAGTGATGGTGGTTAGCTGCTTTGTGCTCTGATTTCGTGGGCTTTTGAGGGAGTCTTGCTTGTCAGCGGGCGATGACGTATCTGCTGGTAAGAGGAAACTAACGGCCTTTACTTTACCCCTGGAGAAAAACGAGAAAGCATTATGAGGATTACAAAGGTAGAAAACACGCAAAGAAACTTTAAATACAAAACCAACCCAGCAAGCAGAAGGTAGATGCTTTCAGCACTTGCACGCTGCAGGGAGGAAGGGTTTCATGCCCCACTGGGATGGGATTTAGGTGGTCTTCCCAAGGGACTAAGCATGGTGTTATCTGCCTCTCTGCTGGAAGCATCTGCCTTCTCCCATCGAGCCTTACAGTCTTTATTGATGGTTCCTGGGGGTTGTTCTGCAGGGCATAGGACCTCTGTGATCACCTTCCCCTTCTCACCTCCCAGTGCCACCTGTCCCACTGGAGGGTGAAACCATCAAGGCTGAACACCCCACTGGTGACATTTGTACCAAACAGGCCTTGTAACTTTTGTAATTCTACTATAGGAGCCCTAAAAACTGTTCTAAGCCTCTTATCCTGCCTAATGTGTCCAAATACTTAGTCTTTTTTTTATTTACCAAAATAAGTGAGAATCAAGTCATATAAAAAACATATATGAATGACAATGTTCTAGGCATGCAAATGAGTTTTTCTTTCTTAGCAGTGCTGTTGGTTTATTACTTGGATGCCACTGCATTCCAGATAAATTTAGGGTGATACTTCTACAGGGTTCATTTTAAAGCAAAAATACTCAGCATCACATATGGGAGTATAGCTATGGTGCAAAATGTGAGAAAACTACAATAAATAACGGGAAAACCTGAGATTGGACAGGTCAGAATATACAAAAAATGTACGGGACCAGCACACTGGGAAGAGAAAATGGCATCATTGTAAAAAATTAAGCTTATGCTGAACTCATTGCCACAAATTATTCTGTTAGTTAAAAGCTTATGAAGGTTGCTGCCTGTGTTAGACCTTTGTGTATACAATGGAAACATCCACCAGTAGGACCAGAAATATATTAAACCATTTTCGGGATAGAAACACAAAGCTTCATGCTCCAGGATATCATGCAGCTTACTGAGGGCGTAGGTAAGAAGCTCACTCCGTAGCCACTTCTTCTCCTAAAGCAGCCAGCAGCGAGTGGACATTTGTCGTGGTGCCTCACTCGCTGCTGGCCAGAGCTGACAGCTCTAAAGATCACAGAATCACAGAGCGGTAGAGGTGGGAAGGGACCTCTAGAGATCATCTAGTCAATAGCGATAAAATCTAATGATAGCGATGAAACAATCAGCGCCGCTCCTCTGGCTGCCGGGTGTCCAGTGCCTTGAAGCTGTTAGGTCCCCAGGCATGAGCTGTAATGGCTCTGTGGTGCTGTTTGGATTGCTTTGAGAGCTCTTGCTCCCTTAGCAGCCAGCAGCAGCTCTTGCTGTCTCTGGTCGTGCTCCTGCACGTGGACCCTGTGTTTCCTCACGCACATGCTTTCCACCTGAGCTGGCTTCAGGGCAACCGTCCCAGAAGTGTTTGTATGCACAGAGAGTCTTCGCTTTCCCTGAAGCCACTGGAGCATAGGCTGAAATCCAGAGCTGCAGGGTCAGGGGGCTTTTGAAAATGATGCAAGTTCCCTGCCACGGATTTAGGGGATTAAATGCTGTAAAACACCTAACCCTTGAATGTCATAAAATCATTTTTACTGGAAGAGACCTTTAAGAGTCCAGCCATTAACGCAGCACTGCCAGGGCACCACATGCCCCCCAGCACCACACCTCCATGGCTTTGAAACCCCTCCAGGGATGGGGACTCCACCACTTGTCTGGGCAGCCTGGGCCAGCCCTTCACAACCCTTTCCACAAATAAATTTTTCCTCATGTCCAAACTAAACCTCTCCTGGTACAACCTGAGGCCGTTTCTGCTTGTCCTAATGCTTGTTCCCTGGGAGAAGAGCCCAACCCCACCTGGATCCAACCTCCTTTCAGGGAGTTGAGAGTGAGAAGGTCTCCCCTGAGCCTCCTTTTCTCCAGGCTAAACAACCCCAGGTCCCTCAGCTGCTCCTCATAAGACTTGTGCTCTAGACCCCTCAAATGTCCTTGTGAAAAAACCCAGGTGCCTATGGAACTGGACCTCATTGTCCCCTCTAGCCTCTCAGTGAGGAGCTGGGCTCCAAACAGGGCTTGCATGGGGAGTGCGAGGGGCTGCGCGCTGGTCTGCTCCAAGGAGAAGCTGCTGTGTGAGGGTGGGACAGAATAACAGCTGAGACAATGTGCCATGTGGATGGGTCCATCAACGCAGGTGAAACAACCCACTACAGCTGTGCAGCACCTGAAGCCCTGCCCTGGGACATGTTGGTGGGCAGACATGTGGACTTCTCCTCCTTCAGATGCACATGCTTTGAGGCCATCTGGACTCTTCTTCTGAGCACAGCACTATCAGCACTAAACCCAACAACCCCCCTGGATTCCCAGGGTGTATCAGCACCAAGAGGTGATCAAGGATGTCATATATCACAGACCCATTACTGGTGCTTCTACCTTTGATTGTTGCCCTGTGCTGGAAAGCTTCTCATCGATGAGCAGAGCCACTTGTCCAGCAGCCATTTCACTTCATTTAGAAGCTGTCCTGAGAATATTTTTCTCAAGGCTGAAAGCATTAACTTGTAACGCTTCAATTATGGAGGAAATATGATACAGTGCCTCTAAATCCATGAGCCACATTAATCACACGTTCAAAAGCATAGTCTGGAGTTCTTCAGTATCTCCATGCTTTTTGCTCAAGGTTTAAAAATCTCTTTCAAGCTTAGCTGGTCAGAACAGCACATCTATCTGCAAAACTCCGCCCAGCTTTAGCAGGGAGAAGATTTCAACCCCCTTCCCTCTCCCCTCAGCCTCTTCTTTCTATAGTTGATTCAAACTGCTTACACCGGCAACCTTCACCCATTGCAAGGAGGACAAACTTACCCCAAACAGGTCTCCTGTCTGCTAATGTCCACATGCATTTGAACAAAGAATCTGCTGATAACGAACTAAGCCCCAAAGCCATGTCCATGCAAGTTGTTAGGTGAAACCAGCCCAGCTGTGAGGACACCTGCACCTACCTGCACTTATAGACGTGCTCCCGAAACAGCCTCATTTTGCTGGAGTGACTGTAGGACTGACAGTTGGCCAGGGTTTTTTCAAGCCCCTTCTCCTCTTCCTGGGTGAGCTGTGCTGCAGCAGAAGGGGCTGGTGGCTGGGCACTGCTTGGTGTGTCCAGGAGCCCATTGCTTGGAGGTCTCTTGCTGGCCCGGTGAGACCTCATGTTGGAAGGAGCGGGCACTGGAGAAGCAGTGGAGTAACGGCGCACAGTCATGGTGCTATCTGAGTAGCAGAGACAAAAGCAGAGCTAGGAACAATAATAGTAATAAGAATTCAGATATCCTCAATGTATTGTCACAGCATGGTAGGAGTTGGAAGGGACCTCTGGAGATCATCTCATCCAAGCCCCTTGCTCCAGCAGGTCACCCAGAGCAGAGTGCCCAGGATCATGTCCAGGCAGGTTTGGAATCTCTCCAGAGAAGGAGACTCCACAACCTCTCTGGGCAGCCTGGGCCAGGCTCTGGCACCTTCCCAGCAAAGAAGTTTCTCCTCCTGTTCAGGTGGAACCTCCTGGGTCCCAGTTTGTGCCTGTTGCCGCTTGTCCTGTTGCTAGGCACCACTGAAAAGAATCTGGCACCATCCTCTTGACATTCACCCTTTAGATATTGATCAGATCCCCACAGTTCTAATCACTTTCAGCTCAAAAAAGTTTTGTATGTGGGGAGGCTGAAAGGCAGAGAAGAACAAACAGCCCCTTTGGATCCCACCCGTTCCCCTAGCAGGCAGCTAGAGAGGAAAAGCTACAAAGTTGGAAAGCACTTTGCACAGCTAGAGGCTCATCTCCCATCCCTGCAGGCATATTACAGCCAGGCTGGGAGATCCTGCATGGGCAGCACCCATGTTTGCCATGGACAACCCTGGTTCTTTGGTACCTGTCTGCTCTGGTACTGGAGCAGGACCAGCCATGATGCTTCCATGCAGGGCTGCTGGAGAGCCAGCTGGTCCTTCCCCATCACCGTTGATGCTCCTCACGTTGCTGTCCCCTCCTCCTCTCTCTGCCTCTCTCTCCAGTGGCACCACTCTCTGCCTGTAGACCTGCAGCTCTTCTTTCAGGGCCCTGTTCTCCCTCTCCAGCTTGTTGATTTGGGAATGCATCTTGCGGATGACCTGGAGGAGGTGTGCGTTTCCCTCCATGGACTTACGCCACCGAGAAGCTCCTAAGCTGGCGGTGGGCAGATCCTGCCCTTAAAAGCCTTCAGAGAACAAGATTCCCTTCCTGCACACAGGGCTTGGCCGGCTCCCATCGCCAAGGAGGGCTGGATGGAGTTGTCAAGTTACTAAGAGAGGGTCCATGATTTATTCATTCAGGGGCTCGTGTTTCAGAGCAGAGCTGGCCTCCTGCATGCTGCACAAATCACTGTCAACACAGTATCACTGCACCATCGGAAAATCCTCATGCCCTGGCTGGCCTTGGACTTTGGCTTTCTCCAAAAGGACAGGGAGGACAGAGCCCATCTCCTTCAGTTTACCCAGAAAGGCTGGTGATCACCTCCATGGCAGGTGGGGAGGGGTTGCCCTTTGCTGGCAGCAATTCAACTCTCCCTCGACACTGTGGAATTGCTCTGGAAAAGAATCAGCAATTTCTCAGAGGAAAATTAAATTTCGAAGTGAAACCTGGTACGGTGCAAGATCCCTGTTATTGCCACCAGCAGTGATGGACGAGCAGGTCAAACTCAAGCTCTCCCGAAAGCCCCTTCCCAGGTGCCCAGGAGGCTTGCTGGAGTGGAGCACCTGCACCAGCATCCTGGTGTGTATGGAAGCATGGACCAGGCATGAATCTTGCATTAGGAGGGGAAACACAATCCTTAGTGCTGCTCTCATCACCTAGTCCCTGGAGAGATCTCTCTGCTGGCAGGAAAATACAAAAACCAGTGGAACATCCTTCCTAACCCCCACAGCTCACCTCAGAATACAAAACTGGGAATGGCAGAAAGCCAGCAGGAAAATAGTTTAACGCACCTTTGCTTTGGAAGCATTCACTTTCCAGCAGCTCAGTGGTGACTCTGGAATATCTAAGGAAAAAGAAAGACCTTCTGGCTCTGTGCACTTCACCACTTTGCTGCCGGAGGCTGCGGGAAGAAAGGAAAGCTGGTGTGAGATGCTCAAAACGAGATGATTCAGGTTTAGTTTTCCCAGAGGGTGTCAGAGGAGGGCTAATGTGAGGAGGACTATAGTGAGGAAGCCATCGGGTCTGCGAGGAGGCACTGCAGCCCAGCAGCTACCAGGAAGTTGTGCAGCAACTGCTGGAACTGGGAGAAAAACAGGGATGCAGGTGAGGAGCTTTTCCGTCGAGTATGTTCCTGTGTGGGCTGTGCTGCCTTCCTGGGAGCAGCATCCTCAAAAGTGCATCATGAGGACAAAGTGGCTCCTGTAGCTCACACTGTGCTTCCTCCACTGACCTGCAGCAAGGGCACGCAGGACTTGCTGTAAGACCTGCAGGAATAGCAGCTATGCTGGGTTTTTCCAGTGACAGACACAAGGCTGGGGACCGGGAGCCACAGGCAGCCCTGCTGTCACCTCCTGGGAACATCTTCAGAGGCCTCTGCTCAATTCTGCACATAGTGATGAAATGAATTGGAGTTTTCAGGCTGCAGACAAAGCCCTCAGCATCCACGATCCCTCATGAAACCACAGCGCAAGGGGAGGAGCGTGTCTGGCTCTCATGCATTTCTCCAGCTCACTGCAGGGCTGGTGTCTTGATGTGCTGCCATTAATCTTGGCAAAGCTCCTGGAAGGTCGTGGCTGTCCTCTTCCCAGCCCATCCAGATTGCATGCATGAGATGCAAACCCCTCCAGAGAGTTGTGTGATGCTGGGGGCACAATAACACAACTGGGAAGGAGTGGGCACAGCTGGGCTCTGCAAAGGGCTTGGACCAAGCCTTAAATAACAGTGCAGGTGCCCTGTGCTGAGGACAATGTGTGGTGAGCAAAACTGCTGGAACCAAAAGACAAATCCGCTCCATATTGGAGCACAGCAGCAACTCTCCGCTATGGGTTTCAGATTTCCATTTCTGGTTCTCCAGCAAGTGGATCAGGCACTGGAGCAGCGGCAGCCTTCAAGTGTAATTATAATATCGCTGATGATGATCCTGCTGCTGGCAGGTCTGGAGGGGCAGGGGACTCTTGCCAGCTCAGCAGTTAGCCTACCCTGGCTGCAACTGGAGACATCTGCTTGTCTGATCCCATGCCTGCTGCTCCAATGGAACCAGACTGGACCAGGCACGGACCTTTCACAGTACCAGAGGCTTCTGAGGAAACAACGTTCGTCTTGTAACCTCGTGCTGCTGGTCCTGCTGCGATTCCTGCCAAGGGATTGATGGGCAGCAGGGCAGACGAGTCAGGAGCTTTGGATGATGAAATCCTGGGAAAGCTAAATTTGCTGCTGGGCTGGTCAACATGTTCCCTATAAGCAGACACACTCAACCTTCTATTTGTAAATCTGGTGGGGTCCAAGGCATCTGCCTGCACTGCTGGAGCCTTGAGGGCACCAGCTTGGGACAGGGACACACATGCCATGGGTGGGACACACACTTGGTGCTTCTTAGCCATGGCATGCTCTTAGGCTGCCATATGTTCAGCATACCTTCCTGTGCCTCCTACAAACACCAATAGCTGGGTGGTCTTCACTGTGAATCACTTCAAGTCATTCAACAGAAAGGACAGAGTGACTCACACTTGAGCTGCTTTGGCAAGTTATGCTTGGTAGGACACGGACCTGGGTAAAATTGTATTCAAAATAGACTGGTTTGGGGTGGAAGGGACCTTTAAAGGTCACCTAGTGCAACCCCTCTGCAGTGAGCAGGGACATCTGCAACTAGAGCAGGTTGCTCAGAGCCCCGGCCAACCTCACCTGCAATGGTTCCAGGGATGGGGCAGCGACCACCTCTCTGGGCAAACTGGGCCAGGCTCTCGCCACTCTCAGCATCAAAAATGTATTCCTTCTCTCCAGTCTAACCAACCGCAGAGGTGGAGCTCCTGGCAGCTCCAGCAGCCCCACAGCAACCCCCATGTGTGGCTCCCAGGGCCTATGCCGTGTTTCGGGGGCTGCACGAGCTGCATATCAAGTAGCATGGTGGCAGAAAACCTGTGAGCAAAATACAGAATCTCTGCAGAGCAGCTTCATCCAGACCCAGGAGGAGCTTGGCTCTTTATTCTGCAGCTCCCTGCCCGGCACGGTGACAGGAGGTGCTTGTGTGTGTCCGTGGCTGCTGCCGCGGTCCCTGGGAAGGAGATAAGCTGTGAGCAGAGAAGGTACGTTGTGAAACCTGCCATCAGAGATAAATGGCACCTGCACAGCTACTGCTGCAGCTGAAGAGTTTTTGCAGCTGCTTTGCTTGCCAAATCTGTTCTCCTGCTCCCCTGAAGGTTAGAGAGATAACAAACCAAAAAGGTTGTGGTGTTTTGTTTTTTGCTTTTTTTTTTTGCAAAACACATTTTGTCCTTGAAAATCCACCAGCAGAAAGCGTGTGGACATTCCCTATGATGTGCTGCAGCTGGAGGTATGTCCAGACTTGCAGTGCAGGAACCCCTCTGCAAATAGAGTCTCCCCTCTCCGGGGCTAAACCCAACCAGGGACCACAACCACCAAGCTTCAGCTCCCCACAGACACTCACAAAAGCAGCGCTATAAGGTCCACGTTCTGCACAAGCACGGCAGGGACTGCTGCCCCAAGCCAAGGCTTCCCCACACACGAGGCCTCCACCACCACAGCTGCTGGGCTGCCACAGGTTTCTGGTTTTTAGGAGGAGGAGACAGAGGCAGAGGACCAAGGCTGAATGTGGCTGGAGGTGGAAAGTCTCTTTTTACCGCTACGTAGCAATAAACAGACCTCTTAAGCAAAAAGACTGTTCTTTTTTGCCTGGCATCAAACTCCTCCTAACCCATAGACTTAAAATAATGGAATCATTTTAGTTGGGAGAGATATTTCAGACCATCAGGTCCAACCATTAACCCAGCACAGCCAAGTCCACCACTAAGCCACGTCCCTCAGCACCACATCTCCACAGCTTTGAAAACCCTCCATGGATGGGGACTCCACCACTGCCCTGGGCAGCCTGGGCCAGCCCTTCACAACCCTTTTGGGGAAGAAATCGTTCCTCATGTCCAACCTAAACCTCCACTGGTGCAAGTCTGCATCAGTGCTCTCCCCTTGACATCAAAGTGCAGCATCAAACCAAGCAGGAGGAGGACATGGGGACATAGACATGACCAGCGGTGCTTGGAACAGAAGCAGGAAGCAGCGAGGGCAGATCCCATGGAAACGTTCACCAGGTGTGAGTGAGTACAAAGCTGGTTGCTTTTTATGCTTGAATGAAATCTTGCAGATTTAAACGCTCCCTTTGAACCATGTCTGAGCTGGGACTTCTGCTGACGGCGGGTGCAGCGGGGCCGTGGTGGGGAGCGAGTCCCTGGAGAGGGGATGAGATGACAAAAATCAATCGATGTTTAAAGCATTCTAAGGATTCATAATCTAATTAGGTAATGGCACAAAGAAAGTTATTTGACTAGTCTGTTCAACAGGTAATTGTTTAACTTGTTAATGCCCATTAAACATCCTTTTTCTTTTGCAAGGAGCCTTTGCCTGACTGTGCCTTAGCCCTGCTGTGGATGCAGAAGACCTCCACGAGCCCTGTGAGAAGAAACCCCGGCTCACTCTGGTGGAGCCTGGCACCCAAGAATCACGCTGAACATCCAGCCTGGGTACACGGCCCTCTGACCTTACCGATTACTCTGATTTTGAATACTGGAGGTTTCTAAAAGGGCTGATTTCCAGCAGGGGATGCTCAATGCCTTCAAAAAATCCAGATTCCACCTGAATGTGGGAAATAGAAACACCGAGATGCACAAGTGGCAACCTCGGCTATGGTTTATGGACTGGGCTGGCAGCAAAGCAAGGCTCTAGAAATTCGATTTCAGACTTTTCAGGGTCTAGAAATTCAGCTTCAGACTTTTCACCTCTGGCTCCCACATTGCATTTCCAAGCCCCTGTGTCTCTCTCCCTTTAAATGGAGCCTCGAGTTCATCTGGAATAATCAGAATTCATCCAGTTTATGCCGGCTCCCTGCAAGCACAACATATGCTGCAGAGTACAAAATTATGCCTCATGCAAATCTATGTGCTCAGCTGGAGGTACCTGCACAGAGCCTGCGGTCGCTTTCAAATGAAACAAAGCCATCACTCATGGGAGAGCAGCTCCAAGCAGAAAGTCCATCCCAAAATTCAAAATACTCATTATTGCTTACTCAGTTTTCTCCTCTCAGACAAAGCATGCCATACAAAGCGTACGTGGGGGTATCTGTGTCTGTGTAGCTAGGAGGTATCACACCACGTGCAAGCTGTGCAGACGTATCTGAAACATGACGCGGAACTATAGGAAACACCCTGTGGCTTTTGCAGGTCAGGAGAACATGTCATGGGGCAAGTAACGCCCCCGACAGCTGTTCTCCAACAAAAGTGACTGATTTCAGCTGACTGGAACAGCACGTGGAGGCACGGCTCAAAAAATACATGGAAAAGGCATCTTCCAAAAAGCCGGGGAGTGATGAATCAGGAGAAAGGGAAACGTGTGTTTCTTTGCTGCTGTTCAGGGGGAGGTGCTCAAACTGAGAACTTCAAGATACTTGCTTTAGTGAGTAATTAAGAACCACATGAAGAACCTCAACAATCTGGACAGGAAAGTCACTAATCATGGTTACAGCTTTGCATTCCTGAGAACTTCTCCAAAAGTACCTGCATATTGTCAACTTATGGGAGTGTCACAAGCCACCACACGTGAATCCCACGTGGACTATGACTCCTGGCCTGAAGGACACACTCAGTACTCTAACTCCCACCTCATGGTGCCACAGGGATGCTCCCGAGAGCATGGGACATGATCCCAAAGCTCTGTTCAGCACAACACTCTTCAGGGCAGCAGCAGCTCCTTCTGCAGTGCCCGGAGCCAGAGCTGCTCAAGGACCGATGTTTTTGGATCTTGAGGCTATTAGGTGCAAAATCATAGAATCATTAAGGTTGGAAAAGATATTTAGCATCATCAAGTCTAGTCTTCATTCCAACATCTCCCTGACCACTAGACCATGTCAAAAAACAGCTCCTGGTTCTTTGAACACCTCCAGGGATGATGACTCCACCACTGCCCTGGGCAGCCTGTTCCAATGGCTGATCACTCTTTCAGTAAAGAACTTCTTCCTAATACCCAATCTAAACCTCCCCTGTCACAACTTGAGGCCATTACGTCTGGTCCTGTCATTAGTTACTTTGGAGAAGAGACTAGTACCAGCCTTACTACAACCTCCTTTTAGGTAGTTGCAGAAAGCAATGAGGTCTCCTGTCAGCCTCTTCTTCTCCAAGCTAAGCAATCCCAGTTCCCTTGGGCGTTCCTCATAAGAGATGTTTTCCAGACCCCCCACCAGCTTCGTTGCCCTTCTCAAGAGACATATGGCCTGCTAATGAGGAGGCTCTTCCAAATGAGCTTTTCACCATTCCACCTTAAAACCACCCAGGCTCCCTGGCTTGACAACCTGGACACTGCAACAACCCTCCCCTAACCCTGCTGGTTTCACTGCACTTTTTATTTTCTCCCCATCTTCAAACACTCCAACACGTGCCTCGGAGGGAGGAAAGTTACTTGATATTTTCCATAGCTAATACTTCACCAAGGAACCACACTGGACTGCTCTTGAAATGAATAGTAACAACAATGTTCTCATTTCCTCCCCGAGCTGCCCTGTGAGCTGATGGCATCCCAGAGCTGGTCCCTGCAGACTGCAAACAGAAAATGGTGCTGGAAGGTCCCTGTGAAGAGGAGAGCCCATGCTGGGGGCTGCAAGGAGTGACCCTGTCCTGTCACAGCTCCTGCTCCAATCATGGTTTCAAGTGTTTTCCTTCTGATGTAGGTACTGCTGCATGTGCTGGGAAGAGGAGGGTTGGGTTTTGCAGCACTCCTTGCTGGAGTGAGCATCCTCACCAGGGCTGCTGGAGAGCGCAGGGAGGGCATGGCCAGAGGGACCAGCCTCATTTGGAGCAAACTCCAGCGCACCCCTGATTTTGGTCACTTCAAACAAAGCATCACTTTGGTCTTTCCCAAAGGTTTCCCTGCTTTTCTGTACTAAAATCACAGAATCCCAGCATGGTAGGGATTGGAAGGGACCTCTGGGGATCATCTCATCCAACCCCCCTGCTCCAGCAGGTCACCCAGAGCAGGGTGCCCAGGATCGTGTCCAGGCAGGTTTGGAATCTCTCCAGAGAAGGAGACTCCACAACCTCTCTGGGCAGCCTGGGCCAGGCTCTGGCACCCTCACAGCAAAGAAGTGTTTCCTCATGGAGGAGAAACTCTGCCTGCTTCTAAAGTGTTCAAAACTGCAGTAAAAGGTACGTGCAGCCTGATGCTTCTCAAGACATGCAGGACCTCATTTTTCACACCAAGATCCAAAACCCCATGTTCAGAGCTATGCATGGATGTAATTTCATGTTTTCCCAGATCCAGGTCCGTGGCTGGGTAGCACAGGGGCGGTAAGTCTGGAGCACAAACGGTACAGATCCTCCTCCTGCTTCTCATTTGGGTATTAGCCAATAGATAAATAATCAGAGAATCATAGAGGTTGGAAGGGACCTCTGGAGATCATCTAGTCCAACCCCCCTGCCAGAGCAGGATCGCCTAGAGCAGGTTGCACAGGAACATGTCCAGATGGGTCTTGAAAGTCTCCAGAGAAGGAGCCTCCACAACCTCTCTGGGCAGCCTGTTCCAGTGCTCTACCGCCCTCAAAGTACAGGAGTTCCTCCTCATGTTTAAGTGGCACTTCCTATATTGAAGCTTGTGCCCATTACCTCTTGTCCTGTTACTGGGCACCACCAGAAAAAGACTGGCAAAATGAAAATAACCCCTGTTCACATCAACATTATGTTGCCAGTGTAACATCTCTCCCATGAACATTAAGATATAACTACCCTGTAAGGAATGATTCCTATTGAACATGTAATAAATCTCCCTCCAATTGAAAAAGAAGCCTTGGCTTCTGGTTGGGTGTCACTAAAGATGTAATCAACTGTAAAATATGTATAACACTTGACTCCTCCTGGGCTGTTGGGACAGCTTCCCCTAAGTAACAAACCTAGATCCGTCCTTTTGTGCTCTGAAGTGTTGACTGCAGCACTTCTCATGACCAACTTTGCCTGGTCCCTGGGGCATCTGTGCTCAGGTCCTGCCCATCCCTAAGCAAAAACAGAACCCAAGAGGGTCAGCACGGGGAAAGTGCCTCTGCTCCTGCCCCTGCCTCCCTCGCTGAGCTGCTCTTCTCCGCGTCTCTCACCTGCCTTGAGCCGATTATTTGTGCACAGAACTTCGATGAAGAAATTTTCAAGTGAAAGAAGTTTGCTGTGTGGTTATTGTAGAATTGCCCTATTAAAGCAAGCCCAGAGCATCGCTTTAAAAGGTGATTGAAAAATAAACCCAGCTGCAGGAACACACTGAGAAATGATTTACTGGAGAAAGCCTCAGTTCTGAGAAGAGCTGACCATGTTCCTGTGGTTGCCTCGGACAAAAGGAGTCTTAGAGCGGAGCTTTTGGTAGACAATAAATTTTCTGGATCTTTTGGGATTTTCCAACCCCCAGAGGAGGCCGGTGGCATAAAACAAACCAAACCCCACAACCCTCACACATGAAACTCCTTTTGTGTGTAAGCTATCGAGAAAACAACCCAGGGATCTCCTTACCTCTGCTCGACAGACCACAGCTTGGCTTCAGACCAGCCTGGTGTCAACTTGCAACACTCCCCCAGTGCGAACCACGCTTTTGCAGTCCCAAAGGTGCCCAACAGATTTAGGTGCTCCATTCTTGTGAACATTAATTAGAAACAGGCTGTCCCCAAATCACCTTGATGGCTTCTGAAGCACCCGTCCATGAACACAAATCATAGCACAAAATGAGTCCAGCAAGAGCAACAAATCAGGGAACAACAGGGCTCGAGGCTCAGCCTTACCTCCTCTGTTCCGCAGATTCCTGCTGTCACCACTGATGATGGTTCCTCCCAAACAAGCTGGTAACTTCACCTACCACCACATATACAGTATAAAATTTGGGCCAGAAATCATTCCTTTCAGCAGAGTATTAGTTTTGAGCAGTGCAGTGTCTGAAGAGCAGAGCTGGGCTTCTCCCACCAGGAAAGAGCATTGTGTGATCTTCCGCCCTAGGCAAAGACTTCTTCTGAAAAGTCCCAGATCTGGTGACAGCGAGAAGCAGCAGCAAGAGCTGGCAGCATGTGCAGCACCAGCAAGAAGGCGGAGACCAGGTGATGGTCACTCTACCTTTAGAGGGTAATGTAGAGGCTACCTTTGGCTCTTGCCTGCCGGGCCAGGCTACAACTTGAGTTGTGATTCACCAGTTGTGAACTGTGGGTGTCACAGGAAGAGGCACAGGGAAAGGAGACAGTCTGGGCAGAATGAGGCAACATCCTGGAAAACCCTTCTGGCATCCCCACGGAGCAAGACCTGGTGCTGGGATCTGACCTGAGCGAGCACTCATGAACCTGTGGAGGCCTCAGGGGAATGACCAGCGTTTCTCCAGGGAAAAGGAGCCACAGCTTAGTGGAACTGTGGTGAAGAGAGGGATCCTAACATACATGTACAACAAGCAGGGACCTCCTACAGCAGGGATTTTCTGTGGGGAAAGGGATGAACATGAAGGAGTGTGAGAGCACTGAGGTCAGAGCTGGATGAACAGCTCCCCCTCATCCCAACACGATGCAGAAACCAAACCAAACATCTCACCAGAGGCACATGGCTCCCCAACAGGCCCTGGGCAAAATCTGAGACTATGAACTTCAAAGGAAGAGCCGAGCTTCCTTGGCCTCAAGCAGGACGACTACATGGAGGTCCTGCTTCCCAGGGCGGCCTTGGTCTATGGCCATGGGGAGAATCCGAGACCATGCTCTGCAGAAGGTCATGAGTGTCCTTATCAGCAACCACAACACAAGGGACAGGTGGGATGCAGGAGGCATCCTCATCCCCACCGCTCCGGAAAGTGCTGACGTGGGAATGAACCAAGGCACAGACCTTCAAAAAGAAAATTTTATGGAGACTTTTATACACATACACAAATATTTTAATATCATGGTAACTGAAATGTTATCCATATTCTTAGTACTGTCATAATTAACTAAAAAGATATTTTTTAAATTTTGTAAAAATGACATATTTTACACATCTTCTATTTACAAATGCAATATACTTAAATGTTATAAAACATCCACTCTGACCTTTAAAATATATGTATACTAGGACTTAATATTAGATATATTATGATTTATAGCAGGGTTTGCTGTGTACCTATCTGTCCAAGGGGAATTTAATCATCAGCCTGGCTTGGTAAAGGCTGCTCAAAACCAAAAACTGACAACAAAAATAAAAAGACAGGGAATGTGCAAATATCAGGGCAGAGAAAAAAAAAAGTAATAAAAAAAACCAAGCTTGCACTTTTAAAAAATAACACCGTGAAGACTCCCAATAAATTAAAATCAAAACCCACAAATCCTATTCCCGGCATTGTCCATAATTCATTTTCAGTACTATTAATCTAAAAGGAAAAAAAATCCCACCCAAAGAACAAAAACCACCCCCCTCCCAGCCACCCCAAGTCTTCCCAAGGTTGCCCACACCGCAGCCAAGCGTCAGGATTTGCCGGGAGCGTCGAGGTTTGCCGGGGCGGCGGCTGCTGGCGCAGCTGAGCTGGCTCTACTGATGACTCGCGAGTATGTGCGCTCCATTCCGGGCTGCTTTGCTGAGTCCTCCTTGTACGCAATCTTCATGAAAAAAGACAAGAAAAATAAGCAAGAGTGAGAGAGGTCCATGTGGTTTGGTGTCTGTTCATTGCCCAACCAAGGGTTTCCCGTTTTTTATTTACTACACAACGATGCTATGGATCTGACTGAGGAAAAGGACCTTTCCCTGGGGACCAGTAGTGACCTGAGGCTTCAGCAAGCTTGGAGATAAACAGAGCTGGGCTGAGCTCACTGGCTTCTGCCAAGCCCTACTTGATGGGGTTCCATGTACTACGTGTCTCTAACAACCACAAGAGAAGTCACCTCCATTTGTTAAGACCCTTGCATTAACACCTACAGACGGTGGTACCAGGCAGACCCAGCTCTGCCACGCAGTCCTTTGGGGCATGCAGCATCCCCCGGGAGCTCGGCACACACGGCGATGGACCAGGTATGACCATCGGCAGGGTTTGGACCAACTGCCAGGCTGAGGCTGTCAGTGGAGCTGCACCCTTGGGGGGGAGCAGTGGCCAATGGCAAAGGCTTTCTCTGCCACGTCCTATGCAGAGGCTTTAGCAAGAAGGAGGGGTTGTTTTTTTTTTCTGAGAAAGTTATTTTTAGCCTTGGTAATAGGTATTTTTCCTACTTCTCTAAATACAGATGGAAAACCTGCCTTCTTCCATGTTGAAGCATCCCCAGC
The DNA here is from genome assembly GCA_013400335.1 of Eurystomus gularis. Lineage (NCBI taxonomy): Eukaryota > Metazoa > Chordata > Aves > Coraciiformes > Coraciidae > Eurystomus > Eurystomus gularis. The sequence goes on from VZZY01002070.1 coordinate 57,507, forward strand.
AGAGACACAGGCCCCCCCACTGCCCACGCAGCCCTCAGCAGTGGAGGAGAAACCTCTCCTTTGCAAACCTCAATCTTATGCCATCAACCCCACTTGTCCCTGGTCAGGGCTGCAGGTCAGCCACGCCACATTTACCACTTTCGCTACTACTGGCACACTCTTTTGCATTAGGAGACTCTTGTCGAGCTGCCCCACTGACCTCCCCGAGTTCATGACCAGGATCCTAAAGAACATGTGTCTCAACAGTGCTCACAGACAATACATCACACACAGACATTCTCTTTTTTTTTTTAAACACTCCCTGAGCAAGGGAGTCATGAGACCTGAAACTACACAGACACGCCAAGGGGAAAAACCAGCAAGTGAGGGAAGTACATGACATTAAAAGAAAAAAGAAATAGATGTAAGAAAAATGAACATACCACTTTTGGCTATAGTATTGAGGGAAATGTTAGACAGGGAAGAAGAGAAGCTGTATAAGCAAGGACCATGACAGAGCTGTCAGAGAAGAAAAACAAAACAAAAGAAAGAAAAAAAACATGGTGATGAAAAAGTCGCTGTCAGTGGGTGAGCAAACAAAACCCTCTTGAATATGACAATGGGAGTAACGGTAGATCTCACTGGTGTGAAGCACATGGCATAGTTACAAGGGAGCCTCAAGCTTTCCAGCCACAAGATGATTATCTCAGCCATGATTTGCAGCGTGGCCAGTCTTCACCATGGACCTCCAAATCTAGAGGGTTTTGCTTAAACAGATGACGATTTTGACTTTTGAAGGATGAACTCTTAACTTTATGTGTCAACATTTCTGTGTATGGCTAATGTATTATTCAGTCTGTTCGTTTAGGTGAAAAAAACTCAGAGCTCACTGACACAGATCCAGCTGTGAGTACTTAGTAGAACTCACCAAATATTTTCTGAATGCTGAAACTTGTGGGCTGCTTATGGCTCATTTGAGTCAACCACAAATTTTCCACTCTTTCAGGGAACAGCAGTTCACAAAAGACATGGTACAGCCTACGCACATTGGCTGGGTGGCCAAAATAACTTCCATGGACATGGAGTAACAAACAATACCCTTAATATTTATATGCTTAATGTAAGAACCAGTGAGAAATATTAGTTATGATAAAATTACCGGAATGCTTGAGGTTCACAAATCTCTATACACCTGAGCAGGAAGGTATTTTTATACACCTAAATATTTATACACCCAAATACTTATACACCCAAATCTTTATACACTTAAACTCACGGAACAGCAGCTACCACTGAGCTCAATCCCTCTGGGCATACATGAAGCCTTCAAAGTATTTACACAGCCTGTGAAAAACCAGCTCAGTTCCACAGTAAGTGTTAAAAACGGGCCAAAAATTCTGGTAAAGCCTCACGGGCGGATGGATTATACAGCATGGTCTAACGGGGTGCCACTCAGACACTCCCGTGAGATGCCATCACTGGTACCACTGGTTCAACAAAGTCACTCTGAGAACAAACGAAAGCTGAATACGAACTATAAAAATACCTCCTCCAGTTACATGCTAGTTCTTAAAAGCAATTTACTGTTTTAATTAAATGCATCTCAGCTGCAGAATAAAGCATGCAAAGCATACAACACGAGTTTATCTGATTATCTTTCCATGCTTCTAGACCTCAGTCTGCATTTAGGCTCACGAACATTCAACTCTTCAATACATGAAGACAAATCTTTGTTGATCAGTCAGATTAATTAAGTATAATACAGCTGGATTTAAAAAGCGAGGAGTAAAAAAAAACAGGAGTAAGCTCTGTCTTCTCAGTGACTGTTGCAGTGCCAGGTTTTACTTTGAGTACTTTGCTCTACAGCTTCATTTCTCAGTAGAAGACACAATTAGCCACCCTCGTTCAGCCCAACCAGCACCAAAATGGGTGATCTAACCTGTTCGTTCATAACTGCAGAGAGCTCGCTGAGCATGTCCTTATAGTGAGACTTCATCTCTCCCTGATATTCAATTTGGTCCTCCTTAATAAGGCGTTCATTGACATCAAGAGCATGTCCACATGCTTCTGCAAATTGCCTAGAAGCACAAAGCCACAAAGAACAACCATACAGGTGTAGCAACGAGAAAAACTATTTATCTATACATACATATATACACACACGCTACTGTAAGTCCTCTTGCAAATAACTCATCCTCAGATCAAGAGGAACCTAAGCTACTGGGATAGCCTCAAAATTCAGTCAATGTCTTCATGAGAATGACTTGTAAGATGGGGTGAATGAAGGTGTAAGTTGGCCTGGTTCAGTTCAGCCTGACTTCATGTCATGCCTACTCATACCACAAAGAGGGTGTAAAGTCTAAACTTAACATTTACCTGAAGATTTCCTTCAGAAGCTTAACTTGATTATCAGGATATCTCTTAGCATTTGTCTCCTCAAGAAAAGCTCGAGCATAGGCCATTGGTCCAGCATTCACCTAGGAGAAAAACGCACAGCTTAGGTGCAGAGAACAAGCAGTTTATTGTCATTATTGCTCTTGTGTTCCAAGGCTTGGGGACTGGTCTCAGACAACCGAGCCTGTGTAGAGAACATCACCTCATTCCTCCCATCAGCTGGATGACACCTGAAGAGTTTTACTGAACAAAAGGGAGCTGGTCAGCCTCCACAACTGCAGATCTCTGCTGGCCTTTGAAAGCCCTCAGCTAGGTAACCATCTGGAAAGCTGTGTGTCTGGAGATGTTTTAATGAGGGCACCAGGAGCACATGCACCTCTCACCAATCCCAACTTCTCTAAATAGGAAGTGAAGACAAATCCTAACAAAACTCCCTTTACAGTACCTGCAGGCTTGCTTGTGTGATGGGTTGTGTTCTCAAGTGACATGTAGTAGTCTTGTTAGGAAGGAATTAAGATTTATTTAGAGAAGATTTGCCTGAAATAGTTATATATGCACATAAATCCAGCAGTCACTGACATAAGTGAAAACTTCCCATTCCCTTACGTTTTTAGAGCCGGCTCCAAGCATTGGAATACAAGATATAACCAGACATATAAAATAGAAAAAACATGTCTGGAATGATGAAAATAGAAATAAAAATTTAGGTAGATGTATTTAAAAGAAAAAAAGGCAACTTGTCATTACCTTGACGCTGACGCTCCCTTGGAGTTTGAGCTGCAGTCGGATCATATCCACTTCTTCCATCGTGCAAAGCTGATTGAGCTCTGAGACTTTTTTGGACATCTCATCAATTGCTACTTCAATGGGGTTCAGCTCCGTGCTGGTTTGGCTTATGACTTGAATACGCTTCTTCACGTAGGGAAACAAGTGACTGGCTGCTCGAAAGCAAGAAATTTAACAAAGCAAAACAATGAAGTCAAAGTATTAACTCTGGACTCTGTCAATCTCTTGAGCAACCCACACAAGGTCAGCTTTGATCACCAAATAAGCGGAAATGACATAGCAGGTCCAAACTGAATTTTAATGTACCCAGCACTGGAAGAGCATTTCCTTTTGAATTCCCCCATCTTTGCTAAGGAACTCCACATCCACGTGGCAAAAAGCTCTCACTGCTCAGATTTTAGCACCCACAAATTCCTTCTTCCCAGTTAAAGCACCAAGAGATAAGCCCATACCGAACTTCAGACAGCCCAAAACATCCCATCAAACAGAATCATAGAATTTTTCAGACGTTTAAGATCATCTTTGGAGCACCTACTGCTGCTCAAGCACTTAAGAAAACCACACATGAGCTACTCCTCCTTTCTTCTTCTTACCAGCAAGGCTGTGTCACGTAAAAAGATGCCCTCAGACACCAGTCCCTCCGTCCTGCCTTGCCAGAACAAAACTTCCAGGTGATTACACCTGTACTGGGAGCAACTTTCCTCACAGTGCCCTTTGGGGAAGCAGCCCGAGCAAACGTACTTGTCAGGATTGTGCGCCTCTTGCACTGCTCTTCCACACCTCCGTGTTTTTTTCCTGAGAGCGTGAAGGGGGTTTCAAACACAAAGCGGTTGATGTTGTGATGCATTTCGAAGTCAGTCTTGCGATCTTCGGCTTCCTTCTCTTCAAAGAAAGGTGTGACGTACGTCACCTGGATATACGCGTATTTTGGATCCAGGTCTTTGGGGTTCACCTATGGAACAGTGGAAAACACGATAAAATTGTGCTAAGTGTGAGGAGCTTCCAAGGTATTGGTAATATTTCTGATACTCTTAGCTATCATAGCAACACCAATTAAAACTGAGACTTCCAACTGGAACATGCAGCCTACAAATTAATGCAAAGATATATAACCTAAGAACAGCAGGGCTTTTGAATATCATTGGCAAAAACGGATGAAAGCTCAATGAGAGAGAAAACCACCCCCCTCTGCACTTCAGGCATACGCTGGAATACGCTCTTTCCCCACTGATGGTGATGCTCTGTGATAACACTGTCATTTCCACACAGCCACACTACAAGGTGAGGATCTTCTTTTTGGTTCTAAAACCAGGTCATAGTGGTTTACTCAGTTCACATTCCTCCAAAACATAGTTCTCAAAACATGAACCGTGTGCTCCATTCTCCCCCATCGCACAAAGACTACATGTCTTTTGTACCTTGTTGGAATCCTGGATGATCTTCACGTTATCTATTCCAAATTTGTCTGCGTAAAGTTTCATCAGCCTTTGAGAAATCTCAGACAAGCCAGTTAATTTGGGTTCTTTATAGATATACTCTTTACCTTCCTCTTCTTCAAAAAAGCCCTGTTTGGAGAGAAATGGAAGGAGACAGTGAAGGCAACAGGGAGGGCAAAGCCTGAATGAGGTGCCTGCATCAGGAACGGAGGCTGCCTGCACACCCACCGGAGCATCCCAGATGCATGCCCAGCGCCTCAGTTGAAAGCTTACCTCTGTCCACTCGCAGCAGACACATACCAGAGGTCTGCATTTATACTGGTCTGGTATCTCCACAGTTACCTGGGGAATGACCCCCACACACTCATTCATGTAAGAGACCTGGCTGTTTAAAGAGCTAAAGCACTGCTGAAGTGCGTGTGATGAAAAACCCTATTGGGTTAAAAATGGGACATTCAAAATTCTTTAAGTTTTAATCATTTGGCTAAATAAACTATTTTGGAAGCGCTGCTTGGCGCTGTGCAGGGCACTGCTGTCTGCGGCCATGTGCAGGGCCATGGCATGGGGACTACCTGTGAACCCCTCTGCATCCCTTCAGGGCAGCTTAAGAGGAACTCTGGTGGAATCCTGAGAGGTCACATAGAATTCTCCTGTAGAGAAGGACCTGGGAGTACTGGTGGACAACAAGTTCACCATGAGCCAGCAATGTGTCCTTGTGGCCAAGGTCAATGATGTCCTGGAGTGCATTAAGAGAGTGGGCAGCAGATCAAAGGAGGTTCTCCTCCCCCTCTACTCTGCCCTGGTGAGGCCACATCTGGAGTACTGGGTCCACTGCTGGGCTCCCCAGTTCTAGAGAGACAAGGAACTACAGGAGAGAGTCCAGCAGAGGCTCCAGAGATGCTGAGGGGACTGGAGCATCTCTGTGCCCAGGAAAGGATGAGAGCCCAGGGGCTGCTGAGCTGGAGAAGAGAAACCTGAGAGGGGATCTGATCAATGCTGATCAATAGCTAAAGGGCAGGGGGCAAGAGGATGGGGCCAGACTCTTGTCAGTGGTGCCCAGCGACAGGATAAGGGGCAGTGGGCACAAACTGGAGCACAGGAGGTTCCATCTGAACAGGATGTTTATCTGTCCACTTATTCCCCATGAGGATGCCAGAGCCTGGCCCAGGCTGCCCAGAGAGGTTGTGGAGTCTCCTTCTCTGGAGAGATTTCAAATCTGCCTAGATCCTGGGCACCCTGCTTTGGGTGACCTGCTGGAGCACGGGGGTTGGATGAGATCATCTCCAGAGGTCATGATTTACATGATCACCATGAACTAGATGATCTCTTCGAACCCCTGCCATGCTGGGATTCTGTAATTGCAGCATTTTCAGAGACAGTTAGCAGATGATTTACATTGAAAATGAAAAAAAAAAAAGACACACAGACTGTGCTCCTTTGCAAACAAAAGCCCAGTCTTGGTAAGATCATTTCCTTATAACACTGGATGGACTTGGCAGAGCTTTAATGAAAGGCTCCATTGAAGAGCTGCACAAGAACCATCAGGCTTCAGAAGAAATGTTGACCTCAGAAAACTACCACAGCGTGGCATCATGTGCAGGTGAGACACTCAACTGCGACATGATGAACACGTACATCAACAGGCCAGGAGAAGCTCTCCCAGCTGAGCAGAAAGCAGCAGGAGCCCCATCAGGAAGGACTGGATTTATCCCAACACCAGGAGCAGCACCAGCCCTTCTCCTAGGGGTTGCTGCTGAGATCTGGCAGTGACAACCACTGCAGCTGCATCCAAAGCCTCCTCATTTCACCTTCGTGCAAAGTGACCTGGAGGAAAGCATCTGAAGCTGCAGGGCTGAAGGGTAAAGGCCAACAGTGTTAATGATGTCAGACCCAAGGCCCTTTAGACTTACCGTGATGTGGTCTGGAATTCTAAAACATGCCCGGGCAAAGTGCCATTGGTTGAAAAACAGAGAAGCACAAATGAATGAAGTCAAGAGATACCTCCACAATCTCTTTGGAAGGTACTCACGCAAAATCCAGCCTATTCATCCTGAACCATCTTTCAACTTTGGCCACCAAAATTATCGACTAGGCCAATCTTTAGAAAAAAGTATACAGAACTGAAAATAAATCAGCTGCTAATTTCAATGTTTGTTAAGGAAAAAAAACCCCTAAGCTTTATTTCAATAGGGATTAACAAATAAATGCATCTCTGGCTTCTCCTTCAGCAAGGACAAGGGGCAATATAATTGTCTTTTAATTCGGCAAGTGCCAAGAGCACTTTGGGCATTGCTGAAACCAGGGACCAATGGCAGCGACAGCAGCTTGCCCAGTAGCGTCTTCATCAGTCTCACGGTGACCTTCTAACACTGCACAATTATTAACAACATTATCAATTAAACTCCACAGGCATATGAAGAACGTCACAGGTAATTAGCGAACAAATCTAGAGCTCCATACAAACACTGAGCTGGGCAGGCGACTGGCTTTCTGTTGGCTCCCCTGAGAAAAGATCTGCAGGATCCTAACCTGGTTTCTGATCTGGTTTCCACTGAAGCAAAGCTGCTTCACACAGGAAAACTTCATTAGTTCCACACAGCCATAGCTAAACACGCTGCTCAGGATTGCTGCTCTCAGAAACATCTGCGTTCTGTTACTGTTCAGTGTTTTCAACAAAACCCTTCATGTTTTCCAGATTAATTGCACAGCAAGCTAGGAGACAGTCTGTGCTCTTAAACACGGATTCTGTGCATGTTTGCACGCTGGAGCAGGGCGTTGGGATGTAAGTGCCCAATCTCGGTGCTGCTGCTGCATGGCACACTAAGATGGTATCTGTGTTAATGGCTTTGCTTAAAAAAAAATACCTGAAAACAAACAACTAACAGATTTATTCTTGTCTCTAATGCAAGAGACCTCATTTAAGTGCATACTCCCTACAGTATTTCAGCTGACAAGTGACAAGCAGACGCTAATTGTTAGCTATAAATAATCACGTCTGCCATATGTTCCATGTCTGGCAAAGACTATTGACGGTAAGATTAAATATCCAAATATCCTCCAATTTGGGGATTTTAAAATATTAAGCAGCCACAGTTACATTAACAATGTATATCCTGAGATTATTTTCATCCTGGCTGGTTTTGCCCCACAAGGACAATGCGGCCTTACAGATGACAGTTATCCCATGGAGCAGCTGAACACCACGGATGGGAGACAACCAGTTACTGGTTTCCACTGAGCTCTGATGTGCTGAGAATCAAGTTGTGCCCTGGGACTGTCACCACGGAAGTGCTGAGAAGGCCCTTTTTCCTCCTCGTATGCCCTCAGAGACAGCCCTTGGAGCTCACAGTAAATGGGACCCTCTCTGCCCTTCGCTGGAAGAACACACACCATCCCCACAGTCGATGTGCTGAGGTAGAGCCTTCTGCTTGACCTGCCAATGGCTCCTTCTTGGCCTGTACCAAGTGAGCATCTCCTCCGGTGGTGTGTCTTGGGTAAGGAAGCTACAGTTGCGTTGTCACATTTGGAAAAGGGGACACATCATCTGCTCTTCAGACATAAACCCGCAGTCAGCTTTGCCACCATGCAAACCTCCCCTCTAGCTTCTACAGCTCCTTGCACAGATGGGAAGAACAAACCCTCCATTCTACCTTTACCTAATGCTACTCTGAAAACAAGGCTTGAATGTCTTTGCTTACCAGCACCATGTGAGTTTTCACTTATTTGATACATTTAACAGCGTTTTTTTGGTTTTAATTCAAGAAAGGCATTGACTTCTCGAAACTACTCCTCTCCATCAACTCAGCAGCACTGGCTGGTTTGACCACTTGGTGGTGCAACGAGATGTGGTCACCACAGGCCTGTAACAGTTTGCAGTGTGAAACAGCAGCTGAGAATACAACCACAAACCAAAACCAACTGGCTACATCCTCCCTGAGGACCACATTTGTTCAAACCATCCTTTCAGAGGGTCCCTGCAGCAATGCAGCCACCACATGCTGTCCCTGCCTTTGCATGAACAATGGTTTCCAGGTGCAGCTGCAGGTTTGCTTTTTCCACTATTCTCCCTGCAAACAGCATTTTCAGTAATCTTTTGTCCTTTAATCTCCTTTCTCTGCAGTCTCTGTTTCAGTTAAGAACAGCAGTGTCCCATTTTAACAAAACACAGATATGTATATATTTATTATTGATGTAATTGATAAAAATATTTAATGATGCTCTTGGCAACAGAGGGCCCCAAAGGCCCCCACACCTTCCCACTTGCACGGCCAAAATGGGAGCAAGCGGCACACGGGAAAAGGGAACTGACAGAAATACAGAAAGGAAACCTCCCAAAGGAAAAAATCCGCAACCGGAATATGGGAACAGACTGCTCGATCTGTCCCTCCTTCCAGGTCAAGCTCCATCTGTAGCTCCCACACCTGCCACGGTGCTTTGTGGACTGGGAAGCCCTCCTTAACCCGTTCTGCACACCCAGTCCTGCTTTCCCAGGTAAATGAGGCACAGGTAGCGCCGATGGGAATCATCTGGAATGATGCACCTTTAATGATCTGCAGTGTGCCTACACTTTTGTCACTGTGCCTCTGCAAGGAGCCATCCAGAGCATCCCATGTTCTACCATACACCACCTCTCCTGCTGAAGGATGAGAGGGAGCTGTGCTGGTTTGCACTTGGAGCTCAGAGTCCGGGCACCAAGGAACAAACCAAGCAATGTGCAGCGATGAAAAAATCAGATGCTTCAGAGCACTAAGGCTGTTCAAATGAAGTTTCCCTCGTGGCACTGGCAGCTGAAAAGTCGTTGCACTTTAGCAGGGATTTTTAACCCAGCTCAGCAGAACTGCTGGTGCTAAATGAACCACGTCCAGCTGCCTCTGGAGAGCCCTGGCAAGAAGCTGCAAGGAGAAGAGCCCTGCTTCTGCCTCCGCTGCCCTCATTTTGAGAGTCCAGCTTTGCTAATCTGTATGAAGAGCCAGGACTCACCATATCCCTCTGCCTCCCCATTTGCTTGCTCCTACAAGGAGGAGCACCAGGAACATGCCTGGAATGCTCCAGCTGCCATTGCCATGGATCGACAGCCCTTCTTCTTCCAGGCCAGGAAAGCAGACTTGCATTCAAACAGCATTAATGCTACACCGTGTTTTTACACAAAGGAAGATGGGGTCCAATCCTGCTCCCAGTGAGGCTGAGAGGAAAACTTCCACTGAGATGAGGGGACGCAGCATTGGGCCCCACAGTGCACACACAACATGGCAATTCAGGTAATGGAACAAACAAAATTAGTTTGCAGGATGCAACAACGGATGAAAACAACGTTATTTCATCTGCCACGAACCAAAGAATTGAGAGCATAGGAAAGTTAATGTTGAGTAACAGTACAGGGAAGGATGGAGGACGTGTGAAGAGAATTAAACAAAACATGCAGAAGAACTAGACTTACCACAGCCTTGAATAAGGTCAAAAGGAGAAAAGAGCAAATTTCTGCATTAAAATCTAATCAGCAAACAGAATGATTCACATCAATCTGTTGTTTACACACCTTATTATTTTAGAGCAAAAGCAATTGTATGCTTGCCAAAACCAGCTCTTAAAGGAACATGCTGGATTGCTACACTGCTTTGTAGTGGAAGAAAGCACAAAATGATGCTTCAGGGATGCTGAAGCACAGCAGAGGGAACAAAACTACTCTACAGCAGATTGCACAGGGTCAGAGGCAGCTTGAAAGCAGAAGTCAGGGTCAGTGAGAAATGCACCAAAACGTCTACTGCAACTGCTCTGCTTTAAGCTCTACTAGGGCAGAGAGCCACCTACCAAAGATGTCTACTCTGGGTTTATTTATGCTTTACTCTGAAAAAACCTGCCCTGCCTCAGACTCAGCTTTGCTGGATGAAGTCAAGAACTAAAGCTGACATACAAGCCTGTTCTCCCTTACACCACCAAACCCACAGCAGCAGTTTGCGCAGATGCAGCCGAGTGCTCTGTCTTCTGAGTTAAATCCTGCTTGGAGCCTGACCCCTGAGGAACTCCCTACCCCATAATTCACTAGCAAGCGTTTCCCTGGTCTAGCTTCCCAAAAATACATCAGGATTAGAAGAACATGGCCGAAATCTGGGAATCTGCGAGGACACAAGAACACAGGCTGACTTACCTGCCCATAAAACGCAACACGGTAATACCGCCCAAAGAGACGCTTCTCAGAGTTCACCACTTCTGCAACCTTCAGGTAGGAGCGGTGGATGTCATAGTAGAGATCAGACAGCCTCTGTGTCGAGGAACAGGGAGAGGGAGGGGAAGCAAGAGCACATCAGTCCTTCGGGAGATGCCACTACAGCTCTGCACAAGCACGGCTGTCTTAGCTGCGTTCCCAAACCCTTGAAGAGATGGCTCTACCTGCCCAGGGAACAGCTTAACCTTGTCACTAAAGCTTCCTTTCAAGGCTTCTCACATCTTATGAGCAGCTTTGTGTACAGAGTCACACAGGAAGACAAGCATCCCACCACCAGACAGTGGTAGGGACCTACTGAGAGGGCAGAGAACTCGTGCCCTACGTGCAGATGGGAGCAGGGCATCAACACGTCCAACCAGCTCCCAACCCCATGCTACCCACAATTACAAGCACTTTCTTGGGGAGTGAACCCAAGGGAAGTGAACCCAAATTTCAACTAAGGTAAAATCTGAGGACCTGCTTCCTTTAGCAACAGCTTATTGCTACCTACCTCTTTGATTTTTGCCAATTTTAAAACCAGAAAACTCAGTAAATGAGATTATCATCTGGCTATCCATTATGTATTGAAACTGCTAAGTAAATGACAAATGAAGAAACTCTGGAATTGTGAAGAGGTCACACAATTTATCAGCAGTTTCTAAACCCAAATGCAATGCAAATGTGCTCTTGGTTCAAGAAGACATGGAAAAATTCATATCCACTTGCTAACACAAGAGTTTTCTTTGAAATTTTTTTGCTCATTTGCTGTTGTATTGATGTTGAAAAGAGGAAAGTAAGATACCAGAGTCTTTATTTACTCACAGCTCAAAGCATTAAAAGGAGAAATTACAGAGAGGAAGAAAAAAACCCACTCCTCCTAAAGCAAGCACTTTTTTTGTTTTCCTAAAAATTTTGATCTTTGCTGTGGTCTTAAGATAATTTAAAAAAAAATTAAACAAACCAACTTACTTTAAAGTCCCTCTGCTTCTCAAAAACAGCAATGATAGGCTTGTTAACCTCAGCAATAAGCTCGTATCTCTCCGACTTCCACAGGTATTCAACACACAGCTCCAGCTGCTCCACGAGGATGTTCTGCAGTCCCACAGACACAAACACTTCAGTGACTCGGCAGCTGGTGGCATTTCATTAATAGCAATGCAGCAAAAGCACAGACCCACTATCTCATTTTTATGCTGTATCTTCAGTATTAAGGTTTATTTCAATGACACAGTGTCTAATTGGGTATCATGACCTAGCTCTTCTTCAGATAAAACCCCTGAAATGACAGTAATGTGGAAATACCTGAACATCTGACTGCTCATTCAGAAGAAGGGCTTTGCTTGGTGGGGTCCCTCCTGCCCTAACTTCCAGCTCTGGTACTCAATGCTCTGGTTACCCAAACATCTGTCTCTGCTATCGAGTACAACAGCTCTGACACTGCACTCAAAAGCTGTGTGCCTTTCAGTGCTGCATGAAGTACACTCTCAACATAGCCCCTTGTAACATGCACTGGCATCCATTAGGAATAACACTCTCTGTTAATGCAGAACAATGTCAAGAATAAACGTCGGTGCTGCTGACCTCATTGTAGGGAGTATCTTGCATCCCAGAGTCCTCCTTCATAGCCCCTTCTTCTTTAATGTTGGGGGTGATGCTCAGGAAAGCAGGCCATCCCATGGAAAACAAGCCTTGAAGGGCAAGTCACAACAACGACAGTTAATGACTGAATAACCAGATAATTCAAAAAGTTAGTGGATGCCATTAAAACACTGCATTAGTTACTTTTTTTCACAGCCCAAGTGATCAGAAGCACAAATGGAACTGACTGAATTTATGAGACTATTACATGTTTTCTCTACGATATAAATCCAGGCAAAGGGTAACTGTAACATTTTCCTGATGCAATCTCATTCCTCCCTTTGGCATGTTGGTTCCTCAGCTGTACAATGCTGGCAGTCCTCACAAAGCTCGCTCACTCACTCAGCTATGACATCTCTCTACGCTCTCATATGAGGAGAGAGCCATGACATCTCTCCTATGAGGCCAGGCTGAGAGAAGCCAGGCCTTGTTCAGCCTGGAGAAGAGAAGGCTTCAGGGAGACCTTCTGGTGGGCTTTCAGGACTTCAGGGGACCTGTCAGAAATATGAGGATGGACTTTCAGCAGGGCCTGTTGGGACAGGACAAGAGGTGGTGGTTTTAAACTAAAGATTTAGACTAGAGAAAAGGAAGAATTTTTTGACGCTGAGAGCCTGGCCCAGGTTGCCCAGAGAGGTGGTCGATGCCCCATCCCTGGCACCATTGCAGGTGAGGTTGGCTGGGGCCCTGAGCAACCTGCTCTAGTTGTCCCTGCTCAGTGCAGTGGGGTTGGACTCAATGACCTGTAAAGGTCCCTTCCACCCAAACCAGTCTATGATTCCATGATCTGTACAGGAATTACTGTCGCAGGCTGAGGTGAGACAATTTACACTCCTGAAACCAGCACTGTGACTCCCAACATGACCTACAGACACTTAATATCACACGCCAGGACCTGAACTTGTCCCACTCATGAGGTTTCTCAAAGGAGAGGGACACCGTGACCCTAGCCTTGCTGCAGCCGATGGGGTCCATCCCCTCTCTGTCAAGTTGTGAAAATCATTTAAACCTATGTTTAAAATGACCCACAAGTTCTTCTCTCCCCCTACTGTAATGTTATACGTGCAAAATACCTTACCAGTAGCGAACCATCACTGATAGATTACTCTAAAAGCATCCTTCTGAAAGGATGTATTCTTTCATCTGACCCACAGACACTTCCAAGTGGATCGGCAGCTACAATCTTTCTAAAACTAACAGTTTTCTCTTCCCTAGATATTTGTCCTTGCCCCCAGAAATTGTTCTTTGTGAAAACTGCTAAAGTACCCCATGCTGAGAATTACTTTGAAATGCACACTGCAGAAACTGGATAACCCCTGGCATAGAAGCATTTAAAAATATAAGCCTGCACTTCATTGCTCTATTAAGCACCACAGATTATAAAAAAAACAATCGTTATCTATATTAAGTTACACATGGATAACCAGAAATTAAATCCGCCCCCCTGCCCTCCCAGCTTTGGACAGCCAAGGAACTGGACATGGATTTGTGTGCTAAACACCAGCTGACCCAGGGGGGATTTCTGGGGCTGAGGAAGAGAGGACTGCGGTGCTCTGGCTGAAAACCCCTTAACCAGAGACATCCTGAGCAAGTCATCAAACCAGCTAAGGAGCATCAGGAAAGGAACATACAGTGCTTCCGACATTACTTCTTGCTACTACAGCCACCAACATGCAGGATAAATGTTTTTGCTTTGGTAGGTACTTTTCCAGATCAGTTGTAGAGCAGGGATTTGGTTCCCTGAGTCTGTTACTGGACCCATAAACAGGCACGGTTAGAGCACTCACTTCCTCCATTGTGAGTTGTTAGTAACACATTACTATCAGAGACTTGACCATCTTCCAGGAGCATACGTGAGGTACAAATCTTTTCCATTTTCCAGTAACCTATGATAGTGTAAGATGGTATTAGTACACTGCTACTGGTACGTGTTAATACATGCATATTTAATAATGACAGCCTAACAAGTGAAGCATTCTCTTTTAGCGCTAGATTACGAAACATTTAATTAACCCTCTTCACACAAAACACACACTTTCACTCTCCCAGTACTAAGATTTACGTTATCTTTTAAAAATAAAAGATCTGGGAAGAATTCAAGCAGCTTTAAGAATATACTATATATAAAGAAGTAAAGCATGACAGACAAAAATGATTTTCAACAATAACGTTTCTAGATACATAGTTGGTTTTGAATATTTCGGTCTTACCCTTTCTTTTCAGGTACTCGGCAATGAGAGCGGCGATATGAATATAGCACATCGCAGCCTGCAACGAGAGACCAAGATACACGCCTAGGTTAAATGGCTTACAGCATGCACGTGATGAGCAGCACGTACTTTCATCACTGGCAAGACATGCTGCAGGAAAGGGAAGACAAAATTAATATAGCCATTTAAGAAGATAAAGGATTAAATGATGGAATCCTTCTTGAGTGTGAATTTCACAAGATGTCGGAGGGAAAAGCAGAGATTTGCTCAGAAAACCATCCAGGCTACTTAGCAAATAAGATCCAAGAAGGAGACTCCACGACCTCTCTGGGCAGCCTGGGCCAGGCTCTGGCACCCTCACACCAAAGAACTTTCTCCTCCTGCTCAGACGGAACCTCCTGGGTTCCTGTTGGTGCCCGTTGCCCCGTGTCCTGTCGCTGGGCACCGCTGACAAGAGTCTGGCCCCATCCTCTTGCCCCCTGCCCTTTAGCTATTGATCAGCATTGATCAGACCCCCTCTCACCACTGTTGTCTGCCTTTCAGAGCCCTTTTCATCTCAGCCTAAAGACAAATGGATTTTCCGCTCATTGATTTACATTACCTCTGATAAATCTCCATTTCTTGCGTGAATCTTGGCCATGCTTTCCAGCCACGTCCTGCGTAATTCAGGTGTGCTGGCGTATGAGTTTGCCAGGCTGTACTGCAGGTCCACGAGCATCTCAGGGTCTTTCTCATGCTCCTTCATCTGAGCTGTGGCCATCAAAACCGTTCTGATGCGCTTGGTCAGATCCTTCACCTCTGCTGGGAAATTAACGTTCTTTGGGAAAGATAAGCAATGCATCACTAACACCATCCAAGGAGCCACATACAGCACCCCTGAACAAGCTGAAGTCCTGCTTAAAGAAGACCTTCTTCCCCTTCCCTAATTCAGCAGGCATCAAATTAGAGGTACAGCTCCGCAGTTTCTCTTTTTCAGATGGGCAATGAAATATGTTTCTGTTTTCAGACTTTTTTCTCCGCGCATCCCCTTTGTTTAAATGTAAAAACATCCAGAAAAATTAAATTAAATTAAATGCTTCCTCCTCTATGCCACACAGTGACAAGCATGTTACAGAAGCTCCAACAAACCCCAGTTGTTGTGTGTGCTTTTGCTACACATTTACTGAACAGACTAAAGGGGCAGTTTGTAGACTAAAAATCATCAGCTGCACTTGTGTTTCATTACTCACGGTATCTTCTCTGACATCAGGCACATGAACAAAATAAGCTGAATAACAAGTAATACAACTTTCAAAAAAATCTCTCTTTGTTGTTGTAAAAAGTCATTTAAATTATTAAGCTTCTGAGTCACAAACACCTTCCTGAGTTTTGGGCTGCCTGGAAAAAAGCACCCTATGAACGCATAAATCACTGTGGCATAAAAGCCAGCAACTTCATTCACTGAAACACTTGTTGAAATTGTTGACCTTTCGCAAGAGTTAATGACTGACAAAAAGAAAAAGAAATGTTTCTTACTTTCATCTGCTTGTCTCCATTAGCGAAATTGTTTATAATTGCAAGCGAATGTTGAAAACGCGATCCGCCGATCCCTGCATCCGCTATCAGCTGGCTCACTGCTTTGATGAGCTGTATGGGGCAGGGGGGGGCAAACACAGGGGGCAATTAGCACAGAAAATCCACGGTTCCCAAGCATTTTTAACCCTTATTTTAGTACGACTTGATGTACCAGGCTAAGAGATGTGCTTGGACACCTGTCTTAAGGTAACGTATACAAACACAAGGACTGCAATGCATGGAAATAATAACGATTCGCTCACCTGTAGATGGGATCTGACTATTGATTTCTGCTTGTTGAATTCAAAATTCTTTCTCATGAAAAAATAGAGCAGAGCAGACGCCTCTGTCTGAGTGGAACGTGACCTGTGGTTACAGCACTTCAGGATTTCATAGCAGAGCGAACCACAGAGATCTGCTTGTCCTTGGAAGAATGCTGATGGGAACTATGGAAAAAAGAAGGGTGAGTATGTTTAGCGCTGCTCTCAGGCCTTGGGACAGTTATTCCGAGTCAAGACTTTTTTGTGTTAAGCTTTCAGTGAAAACAACCCTCCCCTATTCTTTCACATCAGGGTTTAGTGAAAAAATTAGCCACCGGCTAAACATAATCCCATGTGGAAATTAAGATTAAGTAAAATCCACACGTGGTTTTCACACAAGCAGTGTATGCAAGGCAGGGACCAGCCTGGTCTCCAGGAAGTCCAGTCAGCAGCTGGCACACAGCAAGAACAACAGCCGAGCTGCCTGTCTGCAGGGAACGTAAAACAGCTAAACAGGAGAAGCACGGTGGGGTCTGCACTACTGTATAAGATGTTCAGGAGAAAGAAAATAGGGTAGCAAAGTCAGCAAACTTCCAGTGGTCAAGAGTTTGAACAGCAAAAGACACTAGAGAGTGAAGGATGGCTCTCCAAACCGTACCTGCTGTTTATCAGCAGGGTGAATATAACAGAGGACAGGGAGAGGAGAGGTGGAAGATGTACACACTGGCTACAGATCTCAAGTACTGCCTGAGGAACCACCACTGATCTCTTGTCCCACAGAACTACAATCCCCAGAGCTACAGGATGAATGAAAAGGGCGATCCTGGATATTTATTCATCCTCCTCATTGCAGTCTTCTGTTCCTGACTGTCTGGTATGTTATTTACACACCAGACAAGCCCCCAGCACAAGAAAGACGTGGACCTGGTGGAGCGTGTCCAGAGGAGGGCCATGAAAATCATCAGAGGGCTGGAGCACCTCTCCTGAGAAGACAGGCTGAGAGAGTGTGGGCTGTTCAGCCTGGAGAAGAGAAGGCTCTGCGGGAACCTTATAGCGACCTTCCAATATCTGAACGGGGCCTACAAGAAGGCAGGAGGAGATCTGTTCTCGAGGGTCTGTAGCAACAGGACAAAGGGTAATGGTTTTAAGTTAGAAAAGGGTAGATTTAGATTAGACTTTAGGAAGATGTTCTTTAATAGTATGGTGGTTGATTGCCGGAACAGGTTGCCCAGAGAGGTGGTGGAGGCCTGGAGTCACCCCTGGAGTCATTCAAGCTCAGGCTTGATGGGGCTCTGAGCAACCTGACCTAGTTGGAGATGTCCCTGCTTATGGTAGGGGTGTTGGACTAGATGACCTTTAGAGGTCCCTTCCAACCCAATATATTCTATGATTCTACATCTGTCCATGGATGGTTCACTTCATATTTCCCCTGTCCTCAAGCTGCATTACTGGGAGAAGCATCATTTCCTCCTCCTTTCCCCTGGGGTGACAACCAGGAGGAGGCCACATGGTCTGGGCTGATCTACACTGCTGCGTCTCCCAGAAACGTCTGGGGAATCAGGCCAGCCTGGCTTATTCTCGCTTCCCCACAGCAATTGCTATCTGTGCGCTACGTTCTGGTTAGTTTTAGAAGGATCTTATCTGAGTCCATGACTTGCAAATTGTGCAGCCTTTGCAGTTGGCTCAAAGCATCCAATTGCCCATAATCATTGACATACGCACAATGCAAGCAAATAAGGGTCCAAAGACCCTTCTCTGTGGACAACAAGGTACCTGCAGAACTGTGTTAGTTGGGATGAACTTCTGTGAAGCGTATGGAATACTCTCTTGCCAGCTCCTCCTCCTGCATCCTGTGACCCAGGTATCTGCCGTGATGACCATGGATCTCTGGGGTTTCAAGCTTTCTTCCACGGTTGGTAAAAGCATGAAAGCCAATGACATAGCCAGATACCACAGGCCTGGACATTCCTTACCTATTGAACTAATTTCTATGACTTCTATTTGCTTCTATTTCTTTATACCATTTACTTATTTCACTTTCTTAGTAAATTTCTCATTTTCCTAAACAACTGATTTTTCAACATTATGGACTTCTCACTTGTAACCAGCAATAAACCAGAAGATCCTTGTCAGGAATGAGCATTCATACAGTCAAGTTCAGAACTCTTTCAAGGAACCCAACTGTCCTCAAGCTGTAACATATTGTTAGTTCAGACAGACAGGGTAAAACCACAGTTACCTTGCCCACAAAGAGCCGCAGGGCAGCAAAGACGTGCTTGAGAGCTGCTGCTGACTGGTTGATTTGCAAGAAGAGCATGTGTGTGTCAAACACTTTCTTCATCAATGCGTTCTGGCAATCGGACTGCTGGAGCTGCCTCTGAAACGTTCGCAGACAAGACAGGACATTTTGGTTAGTAAAGTGGAAAAGCAGAGAAGGATCTGCTGGACTTTACATCGGAGTGTTCCTGGGGAGATGCTTTTTTCAGGGTAAATTCTCTGCAGATGAGGCATCCCCAGCTTGCTGTGGACTATTTTTATCGCAGTTTTTCACGGACTGCACTTTCCTGTGCCTGTACTCCTACTTGTGGATGGTATACACCAGATTTAAGGGTGAGCGTGGCAGAGAGGAGACACTAAATCTGAAAGGAGCTGCCTGCTGTATTGTAGCTGTGAGACCTTCAGCAAGTCGTCTGGGCCAACAATCATAGAGCCATTTTTGAAGGGGCAGAGGATCCACCTGCTGACTTGAAGAGATGGAGATGATAAGCAGCTCAGAAACCTTTTGGCTAGAATGTCTGAAATCTAGTGGGATAAGCAGGATTCAGATAAGGTGATGTATTAGTAGATGCACAACCCTTCCATGCAGAGCAGGGCTGTACATAGCCCTGGATACGTTGGATGCTCTTCTTCCACATCCTGCTCGAGTACAATGAGTCAATTCCTTCAGAAAATACCTTCACCGAGGACTGGCAAATCTTCTTTCCTGACCCTGCTGTCTCAGGCATTTCACTGCCTGCTCCCCCAGGCCTTCCTTCCATCACATATGCCACATGGCACCAGATCAAGCAGAAAATGAAGCAGCAAAACGTACCTGGTGATTCAGAGTGTACAGACACAAGAGGTCAAGGATTGTGAGGGAAACTTCTGTGGCAATGTTGGCCTCAGTGTCTACATACTGTACAATGTCCGTTTCATTGGAGCTGCCTGCAACACAGAACAAGCAAGATGACAAACAATCTTCTGAGTGTAGTCAAATCTTAACAGGTAAAAGATGATGGAATTCTGCAATAGGGTCATTGAACCTCAGCACAGTAGAGATGGAGTCCTAACTCCACATTTAACCGAGGGGGTGTCCTGAAGAAAACTGCTCACGGGAGATGAAAAGGGCAGAAATTGGAGCCAACTTTTACCAGCTGCAGCAGTGATGTGAGTATATTCTTCCACTGTTTCTGTCTGTCCTCACAAGAAGAGAGAAGGCTAATAGGGAAGTGGGATGGATGACTTTGATCACCATCTGAACAACCTTCAGTCATGAAAAGGTCACTTCTATTGCTCAATCTAATAAATGTAATATTTCAGCCAGCATACATCTGCTTGCACACCATGGTACTTAACCAGAGATGCGAGATGCTGGGAAGTGGGGAACAACTTGTCAACAGGGCTATTTAAATATGTCAGGTTGTTGTAATTAATTTTGTTTCTAAATGAACTTTGACCAAGTTTAAGCTCAGATGTCTTAGTCTCCTGAAAAAAAAAGGCAGACTCAGCACCTCCATTTACATTTAACCTCTTCCCTCCAGGCTGTCATTCATTGGCACTCATGAAAACAGATTTACTTGTGTAGAGCCTGATCCAACCCCCACAGAATTCCAGAGGAAAGTAAGTAATTTTTTTGTACTTACTTGCAGTGCTGCTGTCTATCATCTGCAAGAGTTTGGGGTTAGAAAGTGCATTTTTGCCACGGATTATTGGTAATGTTTGAGATCTGTGATGCTTGTGGCCCTCGTGGCTAGAAGTAGAATGCATCCTGAAATAGAAAGGTACCATTAAAGAACAGAAATTAAGACTAAACTATCACGGGAGTTAACAATATGACATGTCGTTACCATTGTGAGAGCAGACCCGATGCCTGGCCAGAGGAGTTCGAACCTTTAAGGGTTCCATTGTTCTGGGTGGCCTGAACAAACTTAAAAGCAGCAGCAATTTTCCTGTTAAGAGAAAATAACGGTTAATCTGTCACGGAATGTGCCATTGATTTTACCATGCCTCTGGAGAATAAATACAGGCCTGACAAAACCTGCTGTGGAGCAGGACCTGGTTCACCTGGTGACCTTCCCTTTTTCCACAGTGGGACACAGGGACAAGTTCACAGTGGTAACACTAAATTACGAATGCAACATCAAACGAGACACAGTGTGGAAAATACAGCCTTCAAGTTCCTTTGTTTGGCATATGCACAGAAATCTGGTTGGGAATGGCCCAGTGTTTTGGGTTATAAATGCAACGGTGGTTATCATATCATGACATGCAATTAATATTTTACACGAGGCATGTCGTCAGGTGTCCAGAATATCATGATAACATTGTTTGCATAAAAGAAAAAATGAATCATACATTGGCCTCAGTACGGCAGAGTGATGCTTTCAGGAGAAAACCCACAGATACACTGTTCGTCTCATTTAAGCGGAATGTAACACAGCAATATTTAAATATTGTGACATGCAGTCTGTAACTAGGGAGTTACCTTACAATATTGCGTTTTCCTAGGTATCGGAAATTCTGCAGACAAACCCTGGAAGATAAAACCACACATTTTATGGTGATGAACAGCTTCCTGACTATGAAAAAAAGCTGAATCTTGGTGCCTTGAAGAGACCTGTGGCACCTGCACCTTCTTGTAAGCTCCCAGACTAGGGATGCACAAGGCAGCACTTTCCACAGCCTTGTTCCCTTTCTCCGTGGTTGAAGATAGCTGCTTAGTGAAGACTTCAAAGGTGAAGACTTGGCTGCAGAAGCATTGCTTCTTCACCTGCTGAAGTTAAATGACTCGCAGCTACCTGCACGGATTCCACAGACATGCATAGAGTGGCTTGAGCAAACCACGCTGGAGAGGTGGAAAGCTGGTAATCCTGCATTCCACAGCTATCCTCATGGTTTGGAAGTTTTGGGGAGCTAAATACTTTTCTTAAGGGAAGAATAGAATCTCAACCCCAAATGGGGAAACTCCTATGAGAATCTCTTTTGGGAGGAACACCCCAAGCATTATGCCCCCTATTCGCGTATGTGACCAACATGTTGGAGGATATGGATTTTATTAGTAACATCTGATTAAGACTTCGGAAGATTATGGCAAAATAATCTAGGATGCAAGAGCTTTTGTAGCCTAATCCATTAGGAAAACAAACCCCAAGAGAAATTATTTGCAGCAGACACTTTAGAACATCAACATTTAACATAAAATCAACCAACCACAAAATGAACTTACTCCAAAATGCTGAAAAAGTCTGTTATTTCTGCAAATGGTGCTCGCAACCAGTAGGAAATCAGGGCGTCTAAAAAGAGATATTAATATATATTATGTATCTGTCACAAGGAATTAAACTTGACCCAAAGCCTGTAAAATACATTGATAATTATTCTAATTTAATGTTTGTCTGGATTCAGCATTCACACTATTTTACAGCGTAAATTAGGTAGTGATGCACATTCTCTTACCTTCCGAAATGGTTTTCATAATGTGAAGGAAACACATAAGAAGGCTTCGAGTTTCAGCTTGATCCAGCTTGTCAAAACGAAGAGTTGATCCAATCAAAGACAAAGGTCTCATGATCTGTGGGATCGACAGCAAGAGGCCTCGTTAAGCTCAGTGAGGGGTTTCCACCTCTGGTAACCGCTTTCAGCATTTGCACATGTACCTTTTCACACGTGTCAGTTCGCTCACTGTTTTTTTCATTGGTACTTGGGTTAGATTCAAGACTTGCTAAGGAAGCTCTGGAGTCAGCATGGTTTGCTGCAGAGATAGCTATTGATGAAAAGGCTGTAAATGAAAGTCATAGCAAACGTGCTAAACTAAAACATTTATGGATACAAAAACTAACAAGAAAAATGGAAAACTTAAAGAGTGTCACATGCCAGATTGACATTGGTGCTTTGAACTTCCAATAGCGAAGCTATTGATGGGTATGTTTAGTACTGAAAACATGCAACAAGTGGAAGTAAAATGACTCAGTTTGCCATTATTCATGGCATTAAAAGGGTCTGTTGCGTTCTGTAAGGCCGGACCTAAAGCCACAAAAATCAGTGGAAAGATGCCCATGCGCTTCCCTGAATTTTGAAATGAGGTTTGGAGCAAGTGATCAAAATAAGTTATGTTTCCACTCTTCTGTTAAGCCTGGAAAAACTACGAATACTTGTCTCCCAGAGACTTCACAAGTTTGTGGGAGAAACCTTGGAATTATTTTTAAGTCAGGCAGAGACTACACGAATGAGCTCAGGCACTGGGATTTGTGAGAGCGTGAATACCGGCATCTTCCAAAGCAGGAGAGGACGTGAAGCAGAGGAAGAAGAGCGGCTTCACAAGAGAAATAAAAAACCATCTAAAAACACCCAAAGGGAAGAGAAACATTGCACACCATGTTTCCCTGCGTATCATATAAAACGGGTTAATGATATCCTCCATGAATACTAAGCAAAAGCACGATGGACACAGAAATCTACCTATGTGCATGTTCAATTTGTCATTT
Source organism: Eurystomus gularis (assembly GCA_013400335.1). Taxonomy (NCBI): domain Eukaryota; kingdom Metazoa; phylum Chordata; class Aves; order Coraciiformes; family Coraciidae; genus Eurystomus; species Eurystomus gularis. The sequence continues at coordinate 80,706 of VZZY01002070.1, forward strand.
ATACCTGCAATGGAGTTCAGAACATCCTTGGAGAAGGACGTGTCCACAGAGTTGGCATGCTTCATTGCTGTCTGGCTCTGAAACCCTCCAGCTGTGCTTAAGTCATCCCTAGATCCCTGTATTTTGAAACAGAACAAACACCAGTAAATGATAACTTTCATAACGACGGTTCTTCTTAGAACCTGAGCTCGAAAACCTACTTTCAGTTTTGTAGACGTGACAGCCTGAGAAGATCAAGGCTTGCCATAATACGCTGAACAGTGACCTGCAATATGAAACCCTGTGATAACTGAAGTTGTAAAGGACAGATCAAGTGTAACCGTGTTTGCTTCCTAAGCACCAGCCCAGCACTGGGGAAGGAGCATTAACTGCTGTTAGCAATCACCAGACCAGAGACACAACAGCCCTGCAGAAATCTGCTTCTAGCTTCTGAAGCAGGGCTATGATAACACAATCTATCTTTTAAGAAATAAACAAACATGCTCCTCCACATGTACGGTTTATACGGACATTTTCTGCAGAGCTAAAGCTCTTTTAAGATGTCTCTGTGCCAGATGGATTGGCTGGGGCTGCAAACCTTGAACTGTGAGTTTGGACAGCCAGTATCCAGGGTCTGTTCCAGACCCACAGCCTATATCCTGCAGGTACAGACTCCTGGGACCCTGCAAACTGAGACCTTCCAAATTAAACATTGTGGGTGCAAACAAATCAGTGTTTTCAGAACTGCATTTCATTAGCTAATTTGCGACCAGTGTAAACTTGGACTCTTTCCAGCAGATCGGCTGGGGCAGATCTCAGCTTGATCGTTTCAGTGCTCTGAGAAATTACATTAATTACCTGGTTGGAAGTGTTGATGTTGAAAAGGAACATATCCTTCATGTAAATCCTTGGCATGTTGTCCAAAAGCATCCCGTAGAGTGGCATGTACAGGTTTGCTATTTGTGCTTGTTTTGCCTAAAAGATAAAAGATACAACATGATCCTGAAGAAACTCTTTAGCACATACCAGTGGCTAAGAAAGAGCCAAATATATTTAGCTACTGCATGAACAGGCAAATGGAAAAGAATAAACGGTTTCTTTACCGGCTCTGCGTATCGATCATCAAACGAATGCTTTGCCATCAAGTTTTTAAGCACAGCCAAAGCCAAGTGTCTAATATCCTGGTCTTCTTGCAAGGCAAAACCAACCTCCCGCAGCAGCACTCCAATCAGAAAATGCTTACGGCAAAATTCGTTGGTCAGCGTGTACTCTGGAATATCTTGGAACAAAATGGATGAGAATGCTCAAATTAATATATAGGTTACATAACACCCCTAACCTTCCGCTTTCCAAATTTTCAATAGCTTCTATTGATTTAATCCACTGTTAAACTTTGATTTTCTGACTGCCCCATTCTGCTCCCTTACTTGCTAGAACGAATTAATCTAGTATTATTATTTCTTGAAATCATGCAGTTTTTACAAATTAACAATAGAAGACAATTTACATTACACGTTCCCATATAAGAATCTCAATTGTTTTGCATATAATAAGACTACTCCCGTCTTTAAGGCATGGAGTCCAAATTGTTGTTCCCATATTCTAGCTAAAAGAGTTCAAAAAACACAAGGATCCAGACTAATTCCACTTTTGAAAACAGTAAATAATTTTTGACTACATTTGCCATAGTTCAGTGGCAGTGGTCAAAGTAACTCTCAAAGCTCCTGATGCATAATTCTGCCTACTTCTTATGCAGTCCTTTTGTTCTTACCTGACGTTCGATATTCCTGTGTTGATTCTGATGGTGTCACAGGGTCTTCATTTTTCATAAATGTAAAACAAAAGTAGGAAAAAATCATGCTTTTTTTTTTTACTAAGTGTAAAAAATAGATTTGCTTTTTATCTTTCTTCTTCCTTTTTCTTTAATTTGACTCCAATGTGAATGAAACAGCTTCTACTGTTAAAGAAAGGTACGGGTGTCAGAGCTGAGCTCCCTTTTTGATGCTGAAAACTGAAGCAAAAAGGAGACAACGGCCCTTAGTTTGAGAGATGCTGCCTAGAGAGATGGTTCCACCTTCCACCAGAAGACACCTTCCACTCTGAGTACCTTACAGGACCACAGCCCAAGTGCACTCCCCAGAGTCCACGGAAAACTCTCACAACTGGTATCTGTGCCCAGGGCTGAAACCCCAGCACTTTTGAAACCAAGAGAAAAAGCACCCAGAACTGAGCACCGAACACCAAGTTGGGTTCAAAGTGACAAGTTTTGGTGCATGAGATGGAGCGCACAGTCACTGCTGCCTTTGGGGCATGGGCAGGGTGGACTGTCCTGTAGCAGAGCACATGCGAAACCTGTTCATGCTTCTCTGCAAAACATGGGTTACATGGAGTGTCCCCTGCCTTGAGAAGCAGCTCAGGAGGTACTTCTAACAGATTGTGAAACGGGCCTCTCTGGCCTCACCACTCCAGCTAAAACACTGTGGTGACCATGTAAAGTCCAGGCTTGCCACAGGTCAAGAAAGTAAATGCATTTAGGAGAAAAGGCCTATGACATGGGACCTGCCCGCCTGTCCTAGAGACAGTCTGGAAGGAAAAGCACCATTATCTGGCATTTCTGAACTCCTGCTGCATGTCCAGTCCAGCTCTTCCCCACAAAGGAGGGGCTGTGCATGGACAAGTCATACTCCCAAGAGCAGCAGGAAAGCATGTCGCCAAACAGTAGTTTTTCAATGCCCTTGCCACTATCTCAGCTTCTTCCCCTTCCTACTGACCCTGTTCAAGCCCCTCCCCAGCTCACCACCTCCCATGGCTACTGCAGCTTCAGTAATTAGTCCTCACAAACAGCCTCGTTCGTCCACCTTGAGCTTCCAGTGCAAGTGTCACCTCCCACCGCCCAGCTGGGCTGTCAAGGGCTGCAGTTATTTACAGGCATACTGAAACGATGTTATTTTTATCACACTGCTCAAGTACAACTACTTGGGGCTTCTGCGCCTGATGTGCAGACACAATACTTCAGAGGGTTAATGGTAAGCTGCTCTTTGAACCTCCCGATAACCCCGTCGGGGTGGTACCTCACCAGGAATGTTTGAAGACCGTATGGGCAGGCACAGAGGGATGAAGTGCTCGTGGTGACAGACCTCTTGGAGAAAGTCAAATTTGAACTGATGTAGAGTCTGAAAATCACACCAGGCAATGGCTCATTAAGGCAGGGAAAATGGTAAAGAGCTGCACTGCTATTGATCTCCACCCTCAAAAATTCACACCCAACAACGAAGCTTTACGACTGGTAAGTGAGTAGTTGTTCAGACACAGCTATTTAGGCCCAGAAAAGGGGATAGATGGCTCAAAACCAAGAGGTTTTGACACATATTTATAGTAAATGTTTTCACTGACTTGAGTTCTGAGTATGGTGAAGCCATGGAACAGATCAGAAATAACAACATAAAAATATTCTGCTAGTGAGCAACTTTGTAAAAAACTAAAACAGCAACAAAAAAAATCAAAGCCATACCTTGCTATCTCCTGTTCCGAACATACTTATGTAATTGTTGACCATCTTGAACAAAAATCCACGGTCCATAAATGTAAAACAGCGCTAAGGAAGAGAGAAAAAAATTATTATTGTTTTATAGCCAAAAAAGCAGTACGTGGCCTCACTTAACCTGGATCTTTATCCTGCGTCATCTATAAACTGAATCATTCATGCAGGTAGAGTTGGTCTTATAGCACAGCAAGGAAAATCAATTTATTGCTGGAATAGGGGTCTTCCCTAATGCTGTGCTTCAATTTGCCACAGAAGATTTGATCTTGGGTTTCAGTGCGCACTATATACAATGTTCTGTACATCGTTAATGTACAGCATTCCATTAACGGGAAAGGGAGTGTGTGTGTGTGTTCAGTTTAAATCTAGATTGAGTGCCTGGCCACACAACTGCTGGAATGGCAATTTTCCCACGCTTCGCAGCTAATGGAATGCTGGGAAAATAAAAATGGCTGAGAAATAATAGGACAAAACCACTATATGCAACCCCTTTTAGTGGCTTTCCCAAAGCACGCTTGTGTTTTCTTAGATTTGGTAAATGAAAGGGCATTAGAGAGTTAAAAAGGTGGCTGACAGTATTTCACCTAACACTTTGCAATTTGTTTGTTTTGGTTTGTAAAAGCTGCCCACTCTGGTTGCAATTAGGCAATATTCATCCACCCACAGTCACTCAGAGCTGTAGTATTTAGATGAAAAACATCAGCCTATGGTAACTATGGTTTCAGTCCTTACCAAACTTTTTACCCATTTGAATGTAAGAATCTGCAAAATCTGAAAACTTGGGCTCAGAGAGTAGATATAATGAATCAGAATTGCTTTAAAGTAGACTGAGATGCAGCTCCTGCACTCTCAAAAGACCCAAGGGCACAGAAAAACTGAACTATAGGTCATGCTAAACTTGAAAATTGAGCCATCACTCAGAATTGTTTTTATTCCCTCTTACTGGACTAGAAGAGCCTCAGGTTTGCATGAAGCGTGGGGAGATGAGTGCATACGCTGTAACGAGAGAACATCTCACCTTGAGAAATTTGGCAGTGCTGTAGTTGGCATTCCTGGTTTCCTCGAGAGCATCTTTGTACTTCCAGACAACGTGGTCTGCTAAGACCATCACAAGGGTATCCAGCTCAGTTTGAAATGACTCTGGAAACCTCTGAGTTCGAGAAACCTAAGTAGGGAATAGATCATCACTTCAGAGTGTACAATGTTGCACATGAAACCTAAAAATACATTCAGGCCACAGATACAGAAAATAAAACGCAGGTCATTCAACACAGAAGAAAAATATTTCTAGAGTTCCGTGGATCTATTCTGAGTATGAGCCCCAAAAGGAATAATCTGGTCCATGGGGAAGTGGGAAATCTTATCCTCATAGCCCAGCACAAGTACATCAAAACCATCTTTGATAATCTGGCAGAAAAGAGGCCAAAGCACTGATCTCCAGCTATGTAAGGTTTGCTCAGAGCAGACTAGAATTTCTAGATCATTTATTTGCTGTCTGGCATAATCACCCGCTGGGTAACCAGCAGAAATCAGAGAACTCTCATTCCATTCTATCCACCCATTACCAAGTTGATGCAGCTGTATTTTTGGCTCTGTACAAGCAGAATAATAATACCTGGCAGGTAATACAATGTTTTTGTGGGTAAAACCAGTATTTTACAAAGTATAACGGCATTTCTCTTTTTTGGCCAGTCAAGAAGAAAAGCCCAGGTACACGTATTTCCCAGCATTCCTCATTTTACCTTTTCCCAAAGAGACTGCCTGCCTACTTAGCCGAGATTACGTCTACACTCACCTTTGTTTTGTTTGTATCAACCAAGTGCTGTGCCATTGACTTTAAGATAACTGCAAAGAAGAACCAGGAATGCTGTTCAGAAGGAAAAAAGAGATAGAGATCATTATCTGAGACATCCTTTACAATGCATTCCTGTTCCTTATCGAGGGATCGCATTTCTCAGTAATGCACAATGATAAACTCTACGTGACAAGTAGATGAGCAGTAAGGAGACCGCCAGCACCACTCCTACAACCCTCCTGTTCCTGCTGAGCACTGTCTTTGCTGTTTGTGTGCAGGCAACTGGCAGAAGTCATGATGGAGAGAAGCTCAGAGAACAGGGATTGAGAATAAACTGCTTTGTTAGTTCCAGCAGACTGGTGATTTGGCCCAGAATATGATGGTTCTTGTTTAAAAGATAAGCAGAGTGATTCCTCAAACATCATTTGCAATAGTGAACAGGCAGGATATAGATTAATATATATCTCAGGAGATAGGTGGAACAAATACACTCAAAAAAGCTTACAAACTTAAAAAAACCCCACAAAGAACATAACCACAAGCACTTTTGCATGGCCCAGGTTTCCCACAGGCCAGCTTTTCTGCTTTTCCCAGCCTACTTCTGCACAGGAAAATCGTAACTGGTTCACTCCAAACAGCTGAATGTGTTTTTACCTCTGGGAACTCCAGAGCTGGACGGGGCAGCTCTTACACCAGAAGCGACAGGGAAGGGGCTTGCACCTGTATGAATTTCTAAGACTTGGTTTGATATGAGAAACCTCAATTGTTCTCATTTTGATCATAGTCAGTCAAAGGCCGCAGCTGGAATCAGGCAGAAATGTCCTACCTAAGGCTGAATATTCTCCCAGCACCTTCCAAAATAAAGATTAAAATAAAGCAGCCTAGAAGTAACTGCTGACATTATTATTGTGGAAGAATTAGGCTTCCAACTCAGCCTGAGCTGTAGCAGAAGGGAGGGATTTTATGACACAAACCAGGGCATTCAGGGAAAGGTGCTATGCTGAGAAACCGCAGCAGGCTGGTTACGTCTGTGGAATTGCTGCACGATGGGATCTGTGCAAAGCTTGGACAGGGAAAGAGGAGGGGAGAAAGACGTGGCAACTGAGTTTCAGGCAGAAAACCAGTAGTAGAACTACAAAAGTGCTAAGTCAAGCAATTGCTCACCTTTAAAACCTGTTTCACTGTTACTTGGTCGTTTAACTTCAGCAGACCAGTCATATTCTTGGCCAGCTCCTCATGAACAGTCCTGTCTTCAAATGATTTGGTCCTGAACACGTACTGAAGAAGAAAGGAAAAGTAAGAATTACCAAAACGTACATTAAAACAGATATTAAAAAAGCCTCAGTAGGAGAAGATAATTATTTCTATACCACTAACAGCTGGCAATCTTTGCTGCCTGAGCAATACACTGACATAAGGTTTAATTCCCTTGATAGCAAGAGCACAACCCTGCTCCCCTACAAAATCCCCATTTGAAACATCCCTTCCTGTTGATTTCAGCTTCATGTGAACCAAGAGGAATTTTTACTTAAAATCAGTGCTATGATTTATTTTTTCTAAAGGACATAGGATCTCGACACCTGTAAACTGCCTCTTCAGTAGGGGAAAAAAACAGAATAAACAAGCAGAGGACATATGGGAGAGGAATGTATCCACCGAGTTGCTTAGAACTCATAAATCTAGTATGAGTCTTACTCAACATTTGAAGCTAATAATTTGGTACTGCAATGCACTGCTCCTTCCCTAAAGCCAGAGCTCTGCCAGTGCATCAGTTGGGATGAAATTCATTTTTAATTCAGCCAGGTAGCTTAAAGAAAGGAATTAATTAACTACATTTACATGTTCCATAGCTTATTTATTTTGGATCCTGAATAGTTCTGCTAGACCTCAGCAGAGTTCCTCAGTGCTTAAATCAGAGTACTTGAGACAAAAATTCAACTACTAAAAAAAAAAATAAAGGAAAGTGGAGGAAAAAAAAAGCATAACACCCTTAAATGAGTGTGAGGTTCACTTATCTATTCATTCTTCTGTCCATGCCAGTAACAGCCCCCTAAAATAGATAAGAGATAACAGCAATCGTACCGTCACGTAAGAACTGATGCAGTTGTCTAGTTGTTCTTCATGGCACTTTGCAAGAATATTAGTAAGAACCCTGCAAGATAAGAGACGAAAAAAAGAGTATGTTAATGCAACAGAGAGGCAACAGCCTCCTTCTCTGGGAATGCTACTTGCCAGGGTCTCTCAGATCTCAGTAACTCTGGAAAGCTCTGGTACTTTCTTCAATTTGTAGCCAGGCCACTTTTGTTTAAGTTCACCCTGCTTCAGAGAACAGAACTCTGAGCAAGAAGTCTTCTGCAACCCAACCATGAGGTTTCTTCTTGATAACTGGGATCTCATTTTTTCAGGATACTCGCTATAGAGAAGATTCTGCAATTTTAAAATCTTATTTTTATGGTGAAAGATCAGGAAGGAAACGTTTCATGATTCTCAAATGTCAAAATTAGTGAATCCTATCTCAAATTCAGGAGTATGCATAATAACACTATCACTAAAATGGTTTATTAATATGCCTGACTCTGGTCCACAGGCAAGTAGCCATTTTGATTAGCGATTTCAGTGTTTTCTGCCAATTCTTACTAATCGATTCAAAAGCCTTGTTATTCTTTTAAGTCAGTATTTTTCGTGTATCTCACTTCTTCCTGTTAGTAGGGGAAGTAAAACTTGCAGCAGAACACAAAAGCTATGATAAAATTAGTTGTGCCCATTCCAATCCTCCTGATTTGAATTAGAAACAAGTTTTGGCAAAGATGAGGCAGAGAAATGATGATGTGACCAGGCCCCCAGACAAGTAAATAACCATGAGAGTATAAAAAGAATAATGTTTTCTCCCCAACACATAAGCCAATCTATGCTCTCATTCTGTTGTTGCTTTTAATATATTCAACACAAGCTGCTTCAAGCTATTGAGAACAGAACTTGCTGTGTGTCTATATAGGACACGTTGATGAACGGCACACGCAGCCGACGCGCGTACTCCTGGTGACACCAACTCCACCAGCACAAGAGCCACCATACGCATGAGAAAAACATCGAGAATCCTCTTTTCTGTTCTTTTTGTACAGTTAAAATCTGAAGCCAGAAAAAAATCAACATCCTTCCATTTTTTTCCATCTAATCATTATACCTGTTTCTTAAACAGCTGCTTTTTCTATAGTGTTTCTTTTCCAGTCAGTTAACTGATACTGGAATTCCAGCCTGGGACACAATTCTCTCTAGCTGGCCCTCACATCACTTGATTTCTTGGCCATCAATGGGTCCTCAGCCACAGTCTGACTGCCTCTCTCCCTTTGCAAACAGCATGCAGTGCTGAAATCACACACAATTGCAAGGAAAGGTTTCCTTTACAAGGAAAGGATTAGAAAATCCGATGCCCAGGTGTGGTAAAACTGGACATTGCTCTGCAAGGTGTCGGGATCCTTTGAGAAAGGCTATTGAAACTCCAGCTTTCCAAGGCTAGGATGAGGAATCCTGCTTCCTTGCTCCCTTTCTTATTAATCTTTCCTCAGGAAGTAAATTTGTGGAAAGAAAGCAAAAACACTGACAGCAGATTGGTCTAACACAGCTGCTGAGGACAGCTGTCATTTTTTCCTGCTGGTTGTCCAGCAGTCCCCACGTTGAGCCAAAAGAAAATGCAATGCAACTTTCTGCCCTCCTGTAATAATCTCCCAGATATTTTTTTTCCCCCGCTGCCCTGATTAACAGCATCAATAAAGACAGTTTCATTATGCGAGGGGTGAGAGACTCAGCAAACCATCCCTGCTCACTGGAAAATGCTTCCACTGCTCTTCAGTTATTGCTGCTATACTCTAATTAGAAAATGCCCTGGAACAGCATGACCTGATTGTTTGACTCTGCACTGGACGCTGCAAAACACTGAGCTCTTCCTATGCTCAACTCCACATCCTCAGACCCAAACATACACCAAAACTGATATTCAGCTTTGTTAGGAAGCACTTAGTTCCTTAAGAATGAGACCTTCACCTACATTTGCCTCAGGGTACAGAGACAGGTCCACCATGGTCAATGACTTCCTGGGTGGTACCAGTCAGCCCATGATCCCACGCTATTCCGTGAGTTATTTGCAGAGCCCTGTGTTAATGGGGATGCAGGATTCTCACCTACTGAAGTCTAAATGTCACTGCTGGCCTTTGTAAGAGAAGCTGTAATTGGAGTAACATCTACAGCTGCACTCTAGAGTGAATTCTTTTCCTACAGAAAATATTCAGGTACCTGGTCACAGCTGTTGCAACTTCATCATCGCTGTTTTGCACCAAAACCCAGAAGAGTTGATTCAGGACTACAGGAAGAAAATTCATAATTACGTGGATCTTCTCGATCCTCAGCAAATTCTGCAATGGATGTAAGAAAGAAAATGAGAGATTTCCAGAAAGGATACATATGTAACAGCAGTAAGAGAACTTAATTACTATTTTCAAGACATGCATTTCCTAATATTTTCAGGAAAACTCATTCTTTTTATGCAGAGATCTGATAAATGGAACTTGTGGCTAAAATACTTATGTTAAAAGTGCATTGGTAAAAAGTAGTATTAACACTGTAACCTAACTGGACTGACATTATATTATCTTCTCTGTTCAAGGACTTAATGAGCTTTTAATTTTAAAAAACTCTCCTTTGAATTCCTTCTAGCTTTTAATCTCAGTCATTTCCAAATAATTCCAGAATTTCTTCAAAGGTATTAGGGATTTATAAATAAAAGCAAAATACTCTGGGGAAAATAACTTTTTCCCTGGTTATATTGCATAGTTGATCCCTTGTGCACACAACATTATGTAATAATTGAAATATTTTTAAAAGGTAAACTACAAACAGCAAATAAAGAGCAGTGTGATTCTGGTTGTTTAGGTAACTATCTAGAAAGTTGTGAAGCTTTTATGGATTCCTAAACTCGGTCCAATATGCTCAGCGGCTTCCCCAAAATTAACAGTGAAGGACTTCATTTCATAGAGGTACAACCTCTAAATAACACTGACGCTTTGACTTTTGAACACATCCTTCAACTGTTTATTTAGGCCAAGACAGTATTCAAAACCAAAGCAACCCCTTTCAGCTGTATGCGCATCTATTAACAGAAGCAGCAGCCACCTTCAGGGACTTGCCCAGAGAACCGCCCTGATTTATGGGACCTTATCGTTTACTTACTAAAGAAAAAGTCTCTTCCTAAGCAGCTTTATAAAATCTGATAAAGATACACTCAAACAGGGAAGGGGGAAAGCACCTACATGATGTAACATCCAAACCCCAAAACACCTATTAGATTTTTCAAACTGTTAAAAGGAAATAGAATAAATAAAAGCCACATGTATGATGCTTTAGAGCTAGTGCTGTGGAGCAGTGTAACACTGCTCCTTTCAGTCTTCTCGCTTACCTTCCCGTTAAAGTTCAGTGCAAAGCAAGAACTCTGCATGAGCAAGAACTGCTCATGAACAGGTAAAGAATCATGGCCCTACATTTACCTGCTGCTCTTTTAATTTGCTTGTTGTACTCCTCCGTTTTCAGAGCTTTTGTCCTCTACTGAGCACAGTCACATTTAATACCTATTCGTTTCATCTCTGCAGAAAGGGTATGTTCTTTCTGATTCCAGAACTTGACAGGCAACAAGCACCCATGATTTATACATGCAAGATACCCTCCACAGCCCTCTGGGCAGCACCCAGGATTTTGGAGTGAGAGCATGAAATGCCAAGTAGGAGGTAAGCACACAATGCATCTAGGGCAAGGGAGGACTAGCAGGAATCCTGGAACCCTACCAGCTACAGCTCCTTCTCCTGGACATTCCTAAGCCACATCAAACCATCCTTTAACAGGATCTGAGCCTTGGCATCAGCTGGATTACCAGCGTTGATGGGGCTGATGTAGCCAAGCTGTAAACCAGAAGGGATGGGAGACAGCCTTGTGACCAGTACTGCATCCGTCATGTCAAGTAAGTCTGACTGGAGCTGTCACAGACCCCTTGCCTCCTGGTAAGTCCATGGCCTGTTTAGAATTGTGTGGTGATGGATCAGCGGAGAGAAAGCCTTAAATACCATTTTATTAAAGGTTTCTTTACCTTACAAGAACTGACGAAGTTTGAGGTAGGTGGCTGGGACAGATCCTTTTCCCTTTCTTGGCAATGATGGAAAAAGTTATTCAGGTATGGATCCTAGAGGAATAAACATTCATGTCAGCGTGTACCACAGAAAGGATTCAGCTTCATGAACTGGTTACAGCAGTCACCTGAGATACTGAAGAACACACTGGGCCCCCACGGCCTCAGACACAGGGTACAGAGAGACAGATCAACCTATTCAGCCCAGCCTGTTGGCCAGCACCGCTTGCTACATACAAATCATTTCTAGGTGCCTTGACCACTCTTATTTCACTGTTGTGAACAACTAATTTTTTCCTCACAACCTAAGGTACTTCAATGGCCAGGTTTTTTTTCCTTCCTGGTGCTCACAATTTATTTTCTTGCTGTTTAAATGGATTTTCTATTATTTTTCTGTTGGTATAATCTCAAATAATTTAAATTTTTCCTTAGAGTGTGTATTCCATCATTGTCATCTTGCTCTTCTACATGCAAATAACCTTTAAATGTTAGAGAAACAAATTAATGCAGGGTTCTAAAACAGCTTTCAGACATTTCTTGACACTTTTTGTAAGCAGGCAACAGAGCTAAGAGGAGATACGGCTCACCTGAGTATTTACTGTTGACACAACAAAAGTGGAGACTTTGAAAAGCGGTTTCCCACCATCTACCCATTTTATATCACAGCCGAGCTGCTATTGAAACAAAAACAAAACACATTTTCCCATTTATCTCCTACTTATTCAAGTCTGCATCAAATCCTCACTGTGCATGAATGACCTGTGCTGGCTACTGTGCTCTCAGAGCCACAGAACTATTGCAACCCAAACCCACTGTTCAGCACGTTATCATTCAAGGGACCAGGTCACGGCCCCATCCTGTCCTCTTGACAAGAGGAAAACAAACACAAGGTGGCAGAAATAATCCCAGCTGGACAGGATCAGTGGGAAAATATGGCATCACACCACAAAAGTGGAGAATGAATCATGACTGTGGATCACATCAGCTGAGAATGAATGTCACACGGCCTGGGTCTGTTCTCTCATCCATGTTTTGGAGAAGTTAGGTGTCATATTGTAGAACACACAGTTATAAAATACACTTTTCCCCATATATACCTGTGAATCAGCACCGTACACCTCTCAGTCCAGTGGTACATCTGTTACATGTAATATATGCTGATATACTCAACAGTACGCACATGAATATTCTAAAGCAGATACCGTGCACACTTCTAGGTAAGAGTAAGGTTTAGAAATATCTCACGTCGAACACCCCACAATAAATGCTCTGCGCCATTTGAATAACCACGGAATCATAATATGGAAGTAGGAATGAATACCTTTGTGCCAGCTGGTTCCTGAAGGCTCAGGTACCCGGGCGGCAGACCGCTTGCCACCGGCACGCTGTGCTCTTGGGAAGCCAGCTGGGCATCTTTCAACAGCGGGAGCCACGCGTATCCCACTGTGCACAAGAACAAAGCAACGTCACCCTCTGGAAAAACAAGCTTCTCGAGTTCAAAGGGAGACAATAATATCCAGCCAGAAATTCTGCAATCCTTATTTGAACGTACAGCATTTATATTTATAAGGGAAAGTAATTCTACTACAGGTACCTGGTGTTTCCAGAGCCTCTTTCTTTTTGGCATTAGCTTTTGCATTTATGTCACAGGTGACATGATAAAATGAAAACAGAATGTGGTGTTTCTTATGGAGTTGAGTGGGAAGTTCAATTTTCACCTGAAATGTAAAATGTTACACCTCACTTTAGTTTAAAAATTGATTACACCAGGCATCAGAGATGGTCTAAGTGAGCGACATCTCTCTCTACGCAGAGGTCTAAGTACAACCTGCCTCTACTGGCTAACATTTGTCTGCATAAGTAATAGATGCTCTCTTAAGGAAATTATTTAGGATGGTCATCCATCACTTCTACTTAAAACAGCTTTTTTTCCTCTCTTGCGGATGAATATTTGCCTTTATGATGAAAGAGCGTAAGATGAAAGAGGACAGAACTAAAGAGCAATGGACCCTGCTTAGGTGTGATCACCTGCACTCCAGCAGCCATAAATCACCATCACCAGTCTCCTATTTCCAGGGTGACCAAACCAAAAACTAAAATGACATCTCTGCTACTGCTACATCATCATTTCATGGCAAAAACCAAGGCTGACGTGAAAATAAACTTTTATTTGCTATTTCTGGTCAGTCTTAAATCCCATATCATCCGTGAATCCCTACAGATTGAGGTATTATTAACCTATTGGAATGAAAATATACAGTAATCAAAACATGGTTACCACAGGAACTAATAAAAAGGACTCCTTGCCCTTGTGAGCTACAATAAAGTTTATCCAAGTTAGTCCTATGCTTAAAAGTAAGGTTTAGAAATGGTTGATAAATGCTTCCAGTATTAACTCATCTTATGGGTAAGAATCTAATACTATCAATACAGATATGGAGTGGGCATTCAGACATGGAGATTAAGACAACTTTCTTGATAACACACGACTTTCTTTTACAGACTGCACTTGCTGTTCTAGGAGCAGTGAGGACTGACACACACCTCTTCCAGCCAAACCAGCTGTTCAGATCTGAATCCAGCTCTTTGTTCCAGCTGAAACCCATCTGCCCAAGCCAGATGGTTCCCTAGCATCACGTGAAGGACATCTTCAGGTGTGCCAACACCCAAAACACTGCCTGCAATGGGGGTTCAAGATCTCTGAAGATGTAAGGCTTTAAGGTCCCCTTGAGTTACTGAATGTGAATCTCAAAATTGATACTTCATACGTACATCACCTCCTGGTCTTGGCCCTGCCATTTTATCAACGTAAATTTTAACAGGAAAAGGAAGTTTTTCCACAATCAAGCCGACAGTTTTGGTCTGGGCTAGTCATAGTTCAAGTCAGCATCCAGCCCAGCACTGGCTCTATACTAATGCTGTTTGCCAACCTTACACATAAAGCAGAGCTGGAAAATCCCAAACAGCCATGTGCCATTGACAGCCTGTCAAACAGACCCTCACTGCAAGGATGAAGTCAAGTTCTCCTGCAGAAAGCCTAGGGGATCTATACCTGGTGTTGGTGATACATAAAGAGTCATGTGCCATGAACGTCTGGCAAAGGCCAACATATTAACTCTCTTCTATAGCTGCAGCCTCAAAATTGGCAGTGAAACGCATTGCAGCAGCCGCTAACCATCACCGGACATTCTGCTCAGACCACTGGATCAACGAAACAGCCCCAGTGCAGCTTGTGTCTCAGAGAGGGATTTGTTCTGACATCTGCCTCCCCCCTTCAGCACCACGTTCACTGTTTCCAGTAAACCCAGAGGTGCAGCTGGACCCTCCATGTGCTCCAGATGTGCATTTTAGAGAGCTAGACTGTTCCTAATTAATTCTACAGCATCTTAACTGTACTCAGAACATCCTACAAAAGGAACGATTCACTGAGTTGACTTAAGAAAACCCAATAAAATGTGAGACCACGAGTAAATCTACACAGCACAGGCCCATCCAGATACACAAGCAATTGTAACAGGATTGCTCCTTACACACATTTTTCTGTCTCATCAGCAAACATATAGGACTGGCAGACATTTAATGGAAGAAAAAGCAGACTGACCTCATCATAGAAATCAGGATTCTGGGCATGATGGAGCACAGCGGTGTAGGCTGCTGTTGTAAACAGTGGTCCACCTGGCTTCCCATAAATACACTGGTAAAAGAAACATGCTTTAATTATGCTGTGAAATTCTGCTGACGATACTAGTCTTGGCATATCTAATATGCATGTACACTGAAAACAGTATCATAAAAGATTGATAATTACTTTGATCAAATATTAAAATAAATATTTTAATGTTTCAGCAATTTTTTTAAATATTCCAGCAATTTTTAACATAGATTTCCAGTTAAAGTTCATTGATTCTGTGAAAACTACTTTACTAAGCAATGCAGACTCCTTAGACTACTTCCTTGCTGTTATCAATTTTGGGGTTTGCTGCAAAAAGCTTTACAGGAGCTATTTCCCTTTCGTGCAGCTCAATACACAACCCAACGCCTTTACTGACCTCCCATGTTACAAAAGCTACACCAGTTAACAACCTCCTTGCTGGCGCAGTCCAGTCTGGAGGCTCTTGGTTGTGAAGGGATGGCAACATTATTTATTGGGGGGGAAACTACAGTTCAACAATACCATGCAACAGCACTTGGTTGGTAGTGAAGTTAAGAATTAAGTCTAAGGTTATTCTGATTTTGTGCCTCACTCTTTTGAATCAAGTGTCCTGAGCTCAGTGAGAAATGTGGAATAAAGGGCAAATTTTAGAATAAGCAAGTTGCACTGTAAAAAAAGGTTTAAGTTTTGTAATATTGTCTTCTTTCCCCTCCACTAGTCAGAAAGCTGGGCACTGCGAGCTGGAGACGTGATCAGCTGGGATCAAACAGAACCACAGTACCCATGTAGAAGGATGCATGACAACAGTCACTCTTTAATTGTTCTGGGTTAGCGTAGCCCTGATTGCTGGGTCTTATAACGAATGTCCTCAGCAACACTGCTCTCTGAATATACTCCTGTTATGGCTCACCTTCAGTGGCTTCGCTCCTTCTTCATCAGAGCTTTTAAATTCAATGCACACCGTTATATTCCGTGCCTGAAAAGACAGGAATGTATTAAAGCTTATGGGGTACCCATGAAAACACAGGAAAACTGTAAGGGCTGAAATGAGCTCTTCTCAAAATCTAGGTGTACCAACATTTAAACTGCCTTCAAGTCACAGCAATATCACTAGAAAGAACATTTCCAAGAAGAACCAGCAAAATGTAAGCCAGGCCTCAAACTGACTGCGAAGAAGCAGGTTATAAAGTGACCAGTACTTACCTCTGCCTTGTCCTGCCTGAATTAATTTTCAATTGCCATGAAAGTGCAAGTAATACTCAAGTTTCATTTAAGAGCTACCAATATTACCCAGGTTAATTTTATCTGCACACATCACTCCATTAAAATACAGCCCTTCTAAAAATTGCAGAAAAGCCATTAGCACCTTATCTCCCCTTGAATCATTGACACTACTTAAAATTAATCCACAGATTCATTTCATTAAAATTGCAGCAACATTTTATGATTGCAAAAATTGGGAAGGATCAAAAGCCAAGTCAGTGACTCATCACCGTTGTCCCCTCCTTTATGATGGGAGCTATTTCATTCCAATGAAAGCTTAAGCTGTGTACTAGTAGCCAATGCTGGCCTGGCCTGGTTGCACACCGTACCTTGTTGAAGTATTTTTGGCTATCATACTTGAGGTGCTTTGGATAGACGTATATTTGGTTCTTGTATACTCTGTAAGGCCGAGAATATTTCGTGGATTCCTGTACAAACTCCTCAACTTCCACTGTAGGTTGATGCTCCCTTATGTCATTAAATGGTTTGATTGGAATAAAAGATGAAGTTACACAGTCTTCAAAAGAACAGAAAAGAAAACGGTCACATATTATTGTTGGTCTTACAGTCTTAGTACTAAGAATAAATAATATTGAGATGGAACAAGTAAAATCCTGCCTTAACTTGCAAAGACTAAGTAATGCTGAGGTGCAACAGGTCAAATCCTGCCTCAAATTGCATCCATGTTACCTCAAAACTATTAGAACATATCATCCTTAAATGGTTTATCTCGCTTGAGTTGAACAGTAGAGCGCTGAAAAGCTCTTTTGACACACACAGTATTTGATGGCACAACAGCACCATCGGTACAGGGACAGTTTCAACAGCACCTACTGAAGTGATGCTGTTTCTAATTAAGTTTACAGCTCAGTACCTCATTTAAGTTTTTCTATTATCTAAGAACATACTAAACAGAATGAAGAAGCAAGCAGTGCAGAACTAGATTAAGTAGATGATGCAGTTGGGATAACTGAAATCAGACCCAGGAACAGAAGATGAAAAGGAGCACTCTGTCACTTCGCCTACTCTGAGCTACCGGTTTCTTTTAGTTTCAGAAATAAAAACTGCTTTTGAAGTGTTAGCAAAACTATTTTGTTATGTAATACCATATGAAGATGGTATAAAGATGTGTGATGGCAGACTTCAGAGAAATTCAATGGGCCTGAGCTTTCCACAACGCTGGGTCACAGTTGCAAGTCCTACAGGTCCTGATGTAGTGGGAGGTGCCTAGTGGGAGGAAGGTGTCCTTGCCCATGGCAGGGGGATTGGAACTAGACAATCTTTAAGGTCCCTTCCAACCCAAACCATTCTGTGATTCTATGATGAAATGTGGCCCTTGAAATAGGAAAATTTAAAAAGAGACAGAAGGATCCAGTTAGAAACTTCTATCTCAGCACTTGGTGCTCTAGTGACAAAGCGGCCTCTGAATGAAGTCCTCCATCTAGTCCACCTTCCTGAAACCTGCTGCATCTCCCACATGTGCTCATTCACAGAGGATATGAGCATCACAGCCCATCGACAGGGCAAGGCAATCAACCTCAAGCTACAGAAGCCCACTCAGCCCTTTGGCCTGATCCCTCAGAGACCAAAAAGTGGTCCTTGGATTTCCATCATGTGTGGATTCAGCATGTTGTGGTCCATATTGCTGGGGTGTATCTAGCCAGGTACAGGATGAACCAATGAATGGTTTAATTAAACGAAAACAAATCAAGAACACCTCCCCGCACATATTTTTTCTGTATAACAACGGACATTTCTACCAGAACTGTCTCCAGGTAGCAATTATGGCTGGAAAGCCTAAGACAATGTCCTACTTAATTATAATAATTAATTATAAAGTGGAATCATACTTGGATGTTCCAAAGGAACACAATCAACTGCAATCTCCAAACAACCAGGTATGGTCTGTATTTTGCTAATCTTCTCTGCTCTGTAATGACAGAAATGAAAACATTTTAGAAAATTAGGACAAGAGAGGTAAGACCCATCATAGGACTTAATCTAAAATGGAAAACAGACTCCGTTTTAAGATCTAAATATATACTAAACACATTTCACATACACCTCTTGGCTATTAAATCAAATGCAGCAACAGGAAAGAAAAGTGGTTTGGTTTGTTTTTTTCTTTCTTGGCCTCATGCCTGCCTTCTCTTTGCCAGGAGTACTATATAGCTTATTTTGTAGAGAAGGAAGAAACTGATGAAGCAAACCTTATGAGAATTAACTTACCCACTTTTTCTTTCTAAAATCTGAATCAAATGTTCTCTAAAAGGAACTCAATGACCACTGAATCAAGAGGAGCTCACAGCATCATGGCTTCTGCAAGTGCTGTGCTGAAAAGTGACCAAGACATGTTCCTCGTGCCCAAGCCACCTGAGAGGTGCCAAAACTGTGGTGCTAAATTCATTCTATCTAGGAGATGCTTTAGACAGACTAACCCAGCAATGGGAGTCTTATTAGTGAGAATTTCAGTGGTTTCCTGACCAGAAAGATGGGACAAGAGACTAAGGGCCTGATCCAATCCCTGTAGTTGACATTCAATCTTTCTATGATCTGATTTTATATAAAAGAACAGAAGTTAATTAGATTAATTCATTTCTAGGCACCTATAGAGTAGCAGGGACAGGAAGAAAGTCATGGGCCAATTCTCACGTCACTTATCCAGTATAAACAAAGCCTCTGCTCTAGAATTAACCTGATTTACACCTGCGTGGAAGAGCATCCAGCCAAACCACTACTCGCCAATTTACACACCGTCAAACACTTGGAGGAGTTTTTTCCTTTCAATTTCCACTCTGCAGTTTGTCATGGAGACTCAAACAAACACAAGCAAGGAGTGGGGAAACCATTAAAGAACGCTTTTTCTTTTTTCCCCCTCTCTTTTTAATTTATTTTCTCCTCTATTTTTTTCCCTGAGATAATATTCTCTTATTGGTTACACCACTTGCATCTCCCCTGATGGAAGCTCATTTAAAGAATCATTATCTTTAGGTTATAATACCATCTATTGATGTGCCAAATGGCATTTCAGTTTTCATGGAAAGTCCAACCTAAAACACTCTTTGGCAGGTAACGGGCTAATGTGAAAAACACTAGTTTAATATGGCCACTGCAGCACACACTGTTAAATGAAGAAAAAATAATTCTGCACAGCTTTATAAAGCTTTTATTCCTTCTCAAAGCAAATTAAAAACCGTTCCTTACCTTCTGTATTCTGCTATTAGTTTAATCAGATCTTCCATGGAAATCTTATTACTTTCTTGCCTGAATAAAGGTGAGAATCGGGAATCTCTGTCAACGTTTCCCTGATTATCTTTAAACACTGGTCTATAAAGAAACAAAAAAGACATGTTTATCAACACCCATACCTAATTATACACTTGCAATTGTCACATCATCTTTTAACAAGGCTGAGATATGTATTCTTACACAGATTCATGGCTCACTGCAGAGCCTCACACAAGGAAGCTCTTCCGAGCTGTACAACTGCAGGAGCACGGGCAGTCACTGGCACCTCCAGTTCCAGCCCTGCAAGGACTCCAGACCTTGCTGGGGTTCAATGCTAGAACAGATCACCATCTAGATCAGCATCTACCATTTTTTCCCCTCTCTTCCATAGCTCTCTTGCTTGTGGAAGCTGAGGCATACAGCACCTCATAGCTCCCCACCCAGCCCTCCTACTGCCAAGGCCACCTTCTCCAGCATCTTGGCAGGTTCCTGGGGCAGCCCCAGAGAGGCCACCCCTAGCTGAGAGCCACCACCCCCAAGCCTGGTGGGGCTTCACCACCTTGCTCAAGCATCATGGACATGACTCCTCACTTCAACAAAGAGACTGGCTCCTTACTTCAAGGAAGCGTTTTGAAGAATTCGTGACATCAGTAGGTAGTTTCATCCGAGAAGTTACTATGCCATGAAAACCACAATAATTTTATGTAACAAGCAAGATGTCATATCCCAATGCCCTACACCTCATCACATGAAGAAACGTCTGCTTTTGCAGACCCAGCTTTGAGACCTTTGCATTAAATCTGTTCTGTGTCCTCCAGGAGCATGACACCAGCTCTCTGCGGCTTAGCTGAACACGTTTGCAGAGCATCAACTCAATTTTTGGTGAACCGGCTGCAAACTGCCAAATGGAATGGAAAAAAAGGATATCCATCTCTAACTTGGAACAATGCGTATCAGCTGTTGTGCGCAGAGGAAAACATTCCCAGATATTTCCATTCCTGCTCATTGACACTTTTAGGAGTTAATTAAGACATTCCAGTGCCCTTTGTCTATGCCCAAGGGTCACACACGCTGGCGGGAGTGGATAATATAACAGCTATCCAAATTAATGAGCCTTGGACTCGACTGTAGTATGCAAAAACATTGCTTAACAAAAGTAAAATGTTCTTGACACTAAGTGCTGTTCTGTGAATCATTTGGCCAATCCTGCTTCCTTAATTTACTTCTCTGTTCCACTGCCAGTGAGAAGGAGAATTGATGCCAGCACAAATTGTTGCCAGATGCAAAATAACGGAGTAAACCTTTGGAAGAGAATCCCAACGATAAGTATAAATGCACCGTGTCTTAATTAACTGAGCAAAGCACTACTATTTTCTTTCTTTGTAACTGCAGAGAATAATCAACTCTCTCCTATCAGGTTTTTTGCCTCCAGCAGTTAGAGGGAATAAGGCCCACACCAACACACCAAGTCAAAAATCTTAAGTTATTAGGGAGAAACCAGACCTAATTTCTGGCAGCCACCACTTAACAAATTGTATTAAACTGCTGTCAGGTGAAAAAAAAAAAAAACCCGAGAGAAAAAAAAGATAAGATTTAATAATTATCACAGTCTTGGTGATGCTGTGATATGTCTTGGGCTCAGCACTGCTTCCTTCTCCAGAGTAATGGAGAGGACTGAAATATGCAGTGAGTGCTTTCTGCTCTGCAAGGCGATGCTGAGCAAACCCAGGCTGTGCTGGAGCTGCTGAACTCATTGCAGAGCAGACTTTGCCTGTGAGCGAGCCGCTGCTCAGCACCACAGGGTGCAGGGGCACTTCCCAAGGCAGGGCTGGGCTGTTCACAGTGGAAAAGGAAAAAGAACCAGGTCTGTGCTGGAAGCAGCTGCCTCTGGGTCAGTGGTGTCTCCCGGGAGGCTCAGGGACAGGGCAGTGTCACCTTCTCCTCTCCAGCCACCCCAGTCTGGAGTCAGGAGGGCTTGCAGAGTCCTCCTGCCTCCAGTCACACTCTCCAGCATTGGTGGTCCCTGGGTATCACAGCTCCCACCTCTAGAACGGCTCCTTGTCAGTTCAGCAGCAGATCCCGGCCTAAATAATACACCAGGGATGAAATTAAAGGCATGACAGCATCTATCCACAACACAAACCAAGAAAGCAGTTTTATCCCTCCAACTTACACACAATACTCCACTTAGGTAAAGCTCTTGCCGCTACAAGAGGAATTTAGATGTCCACTGAAAACACGATAACCCTTCTTAAAACTAGGCATGTTTTATGCACTCAGGGAAGAGTTAGATGGCTTTCTGCTGGCCAAACCGTTCTGGTGTCTCCATGCCTTGGCTCTTTAAAGTTGAAGAACTGCTGGAGCAGGCAGGATTCCATGGATTATGTCTGCAGCCAAGTAACTAAAATCCTGAGTTCTGCTAGATCCTTTCAGGCTGCTGGACACAGGTGGAGTGCGAGGTGCTCCACAGTGAATACACCAAGGCATCTGAGAATGACAACTGTCATGTCAATGAAAAGGAAATGTAACGAAACCCTGCTACTGTCCAGCAGTCCGCTATTTGTCCGATATATTAATGATTCCTTACTGGCGGTTACTTATTTACCAGAGTGATTTTAATGAGAAAAATTTCACAGAACTAAAATCCTGAAGAGATTCTAAAGATGTTAATTTAGAGGAAAACAAATCAACACATTTCACTAAAGAAACTGAAACATCACCTCAGTATGTAAAGTGTTTCTAAGATTCTACTGTTCTGACATTGTGAGGTGATAGTCCACAATCACAAACATTCTTTAAGCATGGAAAAGCTACAGAATGTTCTGTAGCTTTTTCAGTGTGAAATTGTGAACATTCTGAAGCTCCATTTCAGTCAGCTGAGAACTGGAGCAGCAGCTGCACAAGCTGCTGAAGGATTCAAACAATAGGTTCTAAAACGTGAAGTTTACGAGCATGGAGAAAGTTTGAAGGAGACGCAGAGTGTAAAACCTGATCTTTGGGAGTGAAGCTTCCCCACATGTACAATATGTGGCTCAGGCTCATATTTGCAAACTTGGGCAGCTCTAGCAGGAATCTGAGAAGGGGAGATGGATTTGGCAGGCTGTAATTCCAACACATCCCGTAATTATACCTGCGCAAGCACACAGACAGCAGATCCCAGCCCAGAACCAGGGAGGAACCTGAGTCACGCTCTGAACGACGCTAACGAACAAGATGCCACATGAGCTAATGAAGAGTTTCAGTCACATGCACAATACTCAACTGTCAAGGTTTTGGCTGGCTGAACGCATACGTCAAAATCACGCTGTGGCCATCTGCAACTGCTTTGAGTGGGGAAAATTTCCACACAAAACCAGGAGGGTGGTCAATGCCAGAAAGAAATAACTGGAAAACACATTTCCAAACCCAACGTTTTGCTATTTACCAGAGCCAAACCATTTTTTCCCCCGCAGTGTGATAGTATCCTGTGGAAACTCCTATTTTCAAGCTGTGAAAATAGAAATAGATTTTATAGGGCCAAATTATACTTTGCTTTTACCAAAGAGAGTCCTGAGTAATGCTAATACATAAGCAGATGTAAACGAGTGCAGAATTTGACCCAGTGAACTAAACCTCCTTGTGCAACATCACTGATACCAACAAGTTCCTACACAAGGTGTATTTGGTCAATGTTATCTCATAATGTGATTTATAATAAAAAAGTTTAAGATAACTGATAAACAAAATAAGAAAACCTGTCTGTACTTTTTTTCTTTTGGCGAGAAACACTCTGAGATATGATGTGCTGAAGATAGAATCATAGAATCGTTTTGGTTGGAAGAGACCTTTAAGATCATCAAGTCCAACTGTTAACCCAGCACTGCCAGGGCACCACTAAACCATGTCCCTCAGCACCACATCTCTACAGCTTGGAAACCCCTCCAGGGACAGGGCCTCCACCACTGCCCTGGGCAGCCTGGGCCAGCCCTTCACAACCCCTTCCATGAAGAAATCATTCCTCATGCCCAACCTAAAGCTCCCCTGGTGCAACTTGAGTCTGTTTCCTTTTGTCCTGTCACTTGTTCCTTTGGAGAAGAGACTGATCCCGCTTGGCTCCAACCTCCTTTCAGGGAGCTGAGAGCGAGAAGGTCTCTCCTGAGAGTACCTGAAGCACAGTCCCTCACTATCGGCCCATGGCACTGTTTTAGGGGCACCAAAACCTACAAATCTTCAGTTAGATTTCTCCTAAAACCTGACAGGCATCATAACAAGAACCGAGCTTCATACTTGTGCGCCAGTATTCTAGGTGGCCGTTGCAACCCTATCTCAGACTGCAATTATCTTTGTAGGAAATTCTTGTGAGAACTATGACTTTGAAATCTCTTTGGTTATTTTTGGCACCGAATCACTGGTGGTGTTTGTGATAAACTGACTTTCTGTCAGCCACCTCTGCTACTCCCTGGCAACTTCACTACATACCTGAAGAAAAGATGCCGCCACAGTAACATTTAATGAGAAAGGAACCAACGTTCAGCTGTGTGAAAAACAGGGCAATGAAATAATAAAGGTGCAGGATCTTCTGGAGTCCTGGACCATGCAGAGAGCTTTGCTTAGCTTCAGGCAGAAAAAGTGGAAAAGAATAAAAGGACAGAAGTCCAAGAGCAAAAGGATAGGAGTCCAAGAGCTGAATAGGCTATAAGATGCTTATAAAATTATAAAAAGAATCAACACATACCTCACTGACCAAGCGAACGGCATACGGTATTTCCCCAGCTTGCTGCAGAACTGTTTGTTGGATTTTAACACTTTCTGTGCACACTACAAGAAAGAAAATATGAGTTATTTGATCCGTATCATTATAACATCTGAAATGTAGCACAGAGTGCATCCAAGCACCCCTCTGCTGAAGAGGCTGTATGTCCCTAAAATAGAATCATAGAATGTTAGGGGTTGGAAGGGACCTCTGGAGCTCTGGAGATCATCGAATCCAACCCCTCACTGCTGCCCATGACAGAAGGTTCTGGGTGGACAGCAAAGACATCACAGATGAACACGATGCTGCTGATTAATTAAAGCCCTTCCCCATCCCTTCAGCCAGAACTGCGTTAGTTGCAGTTATTATTCCAGCTTTCCGTAACGCGCCCAGTGCAGATGCACTGTCCGCTCTCAGAGAGAAACAATTTGCAATGTCTTCAGCTTCCAACAGGCGGAAGCTGACAAAGAAGGAACCGATGTTCCTCTTATGTTACCTTGAAAGAATCAGGATTCTTGATGTAAGGTTCGGCGCTGCTGGCAATGTTTCCCGTAAGCACCTTTTCTATTTTTGCCACTAACACGATTTCAGAATGAGGATTACTGATGGAGAAGAGAGCCTGTGGAGAAGAGAGAGAACAGTTATAAAGTGTACAGCAATTCTGGAGAAATAAAACAGCAAGAGCGTGAGAAAACTTTGAGATTAACGCAGCACTAGGGTTGCCTTACACCGTGATTTTTTTCAGCTGGTTTGGGAGAGGTCAGCAAATGAACCTCAAGAACACAGGACACATGGGAGGTTTCTCTAAATAACACTAACATTTTGCAGAGTTTTAACTGTAAATGGTTTTAAAATCTATACACGGAGCTCACAGATCAAGAATAGAATAGAATCATAGAATCATTTAGGTTGGAAAAGACCTCTAGGATCATCAAGTCCAACCTTCATCCATCATCGCCCTGACCCTTAGACCTGTGTACTAAATACCACTGCGACACAAAAAAAAGAGTATTCTTGAAGACAAGAACCACTGGTAGTACAGATAATTCTCTGATGAAGATGATAGTAGAACTGAACTAAAATAGGTCACAGGAGTTGCTCAGTCATGCATGTCACATGTGGAATACCTGTTTTGGGTATTTCAGCCATTCTTCTGGGAAGCCCTTGACCTGTGGTTCTTCCATTTCATTTGAGTCTGTATTTTCAACGGAGCCGTTTTCTAATGAAGATGAGGAACCCGAAATCATCTGTCTAACGAGGGCGTGGTTCAAATCCACATGAAAATCAGCAGAGATCTTCCTGCCATCTCTGACATCATACAGAGCCACGCTCACGAAGAAAGGCTCTACCTGCAGAAAACACCAGACACAGCGGTAACTGAGAGCGAGGGGTAACCTCTATCTTTTGAAAGGTTCCTGAAGCTAGAAAAAAAGAAAGCAAACAATTATGATTTACAAATTATGACATTCATTAAAAAACCACACGCTCAAAGCTCCTCCCCCCTCCCCCCAAGTTAGTTTCCAAACATGTGATTTTAGGGGCTTTTAAAGGTAGTTTGTTAACAAGGCACCAGAACAGTAATGGACAGCTAACTTAGTAGCTCGCAGAATAAAAACCAAATGTATTTGTCACAGATGATTATTAGAGTAAAGGAGTAGAGCCCCAGAGAACCATGTTACAGGATTTTTGAAGTATAGCTTCAGAGACATTATGAAGGGAAGGAGAGCGAGGGTGGGCTTTCCAGAGATGGTCAGAAATGTGGCACAAAGATGACAAAATTAAGTAGATGAAAACTGTTTGCTGGTAGGAACACAAAGGCGTGGGTGTATTATTCTGTGGGAAACACACGTTCCATTTTGCTGGGAAACCAAGAGCATTCAAACCGCTCTGACAGTAACCACTTATTCTACTGCGTAGTACCAGGGAATTAAATCCTGTGACTGTAAGTAACCTCCAAGGAGGCTCCATAGTTCTGATGAAATAAATCAGTCTCAGATTAACACCTTCTGAGCTGTCTGAAAATCAGACTCTGCAAACTTTGGCGATAAGGAGCACCACACGGTGGGTACAATATTCTGTGCTTTTTCAGACTGTGGTGAATTACTGCATGCCCTTGGTACAGTTATCATGACTTCATTTAAACAGTTATTCCAGTCTGCCAAAAAAAGAATATTGATTACATCGTGCTGAATATGCACTTGCTGTAGAGGTCATCTTCAAATGAAAAAAAAAAAAATTAAAAAAGAAAAATCAATGCCTTATATGTAATGTATGAAAGTTGAGTTGCCAGGACACTGAGTTCTCAGGACTTTCCTGCTTCAGAGGAGAACTAGCTAAAAGCTATGGGCTGACTGCTCGCTTTTTCCTGCCCTTTTCTCTTAAAGTAAGAATAAGGAAAATTTTCTGGTTTGTCCTGGTTTCAGCTAGATGAAGCATCCAGTTCTTTCTATTTTGCCTTCTCTTCTGTAATTTAACCTGCTTGTTTCTGGGTGTCTCTCTGAAAAACGAACCCCAGTTCACTGGCAGCAGATATTCCCTTGCCTCCCCACACAGGTCTTGGCAGTTTAAGCTTGTTCTTCTTACAGCCATTGTTAAGAACCCTCAAGGATTTGAACATTTTTAATGCCCCACTGAAATGTAGCTAAAAGTCCGCAATCTAAATCAGCTCCAAAGCGCTTGTTGAACAGTTCACCAGTTTCATTATCCAGTCCAGAGGGATGGGCAGAGGAGGAGCAAATGCAGTACGCGCGTGGTGCAGCTTCCCTCTTGCCTTCTCCTTCCAAAGTAACAAGTGCACAGAAAGAGAGAGAAAAAAGGAAAAAAAAATAGAGAAATGACAGGGAAATAAGTGCAGCTTACATTGGTTGCAGGATCATTTTCATTTTCAGTAACACAGGCCTGGAGGTTCAAACTCAGTGATTTGCAAGTGATCAGAATCCTCTTTGCAGGCTTTTCTTCAAACGGCTTGAGCGCCGAGTTTGTCCCAGGAAACTCCTTTTTCTGAGGATTCAGTGACTGAAATAAGTTGAGGAACTTGTTACATGT
The DNA here is from genome assembly GCA_013400335.1 of Eurystomus gularis. Lineage (NCBI taxonomy): Eukaryota > Metazoa > Chordata > Aves > Coraciiformes > Coraciidae > Eurystomus > Eurystomus gularis. The sequence goes on from VZZY01002070.1 coordinate 108,110, forward strand.
GGGAAAAACTTGGCATTCCAAAGGTAAGAACGCTTTTTAAGGGTCTTGACAATCACCAAAGTACCCAAAAAACTCACAGAGTCATTCCTGATATCTTTACATTACTCATTACTCACAGTAAATGAGTGTTATTCCTAATTTATAGATGATTGCACGTATTTAAGATTGCACGTATATAATTGGGGATCCAAATTAAGTTTCCTATAATTTTAAAACAGACATTTTTCTTGTTTACTTACTCCTGAAACTTTAGCTTTTCAATTCCTTATATAGATTAAACAGCCTATTTTGAGATGGTAACACCACATTTTAGGATTAATTTCAGACCTTCTCCTTTCCTCTCACATACCACAACACTGTCCCAAGTAGCTTCACCTTTTTAATAATGGCCCTACAGTTGACTGACAACAGGTTCAAGTTTGAACACACATTGCTTCTAATCTTCTTTTTAATCAAGTTTCCAGTTAAGTCACTAACAAATGTAGACCCAGTGCAAGGGTTCTTTGAATTCCTCGAATTATAAACTCCAACACTAAATGATAAGGAAGCTTAAGACAAAAAGAAAAGCAAATCTGCATTTCCAACTACACTTTTTTTTCACATCCACAGCCTTTTGTACCTCCAACTGCACCGTCCACTGCTTTTTATATCCATTTGCTGTTCTGTAATCAAATTCAGTGAACTGATTAGCAATGAACCACTGTCCTTGTAACATGCCCAGTCCAAGGGAAGATTCTGCTTCTGTAGTATTTTCAGTTTGCTTTAATGATTCCAAGCTTTGCTAGACTGGACTAAATGACCTCCAGAGGTCATGTCCATCCTCAACCGTTCTGTGCTTAGAGATGGGCAGAGCCTCTACAGAAATCTCAGCAGAGCTGATGTCTCAGGTATGCCCTGTTGCTTGCTGGACTCAACCCACTCTGGTGGCTTACTTAACCCAGTTAGCTCAGACCACTGTATTTTAAAACTGCTAAGAACTTGGAAAAAAAAATAAAAATCACTTACTGCTATATCAGGATCCAAAGAGAAAAGATTTAGTCGCTCTGTATTTCGAGAGGCTTTCACTGTTTCTTCTGTTTCTGTGATGTACTGTGGTGACAGACAATAAATTAGTTTACTGCACAAGAATAGAAATCCATAGAGTTGTTAGACTCCTAAATGAATGATCAATGCCTCACTTGAAACAACACTTCTCATTTCTGTAGTGTTAGCCCAAAGCACCTTCAAGAACTCTTTGAAGGTTATCTGCTCGTGAAGCAGGGATTTTCAGCCCATTATATACTTCTAAGGAACCCCAAAATAGATCAATTAATTAATTGAAGTTCATATACGTTAGTAAAGAATTCATTCCACAAGAAGTCAGAAGGGTAGATCACTGCACTACAATCACTTCAGGGATTCTCAAGCTGAGCCAAAAACTAAAGGCAGCCCCACAACCCCCCATGCCAGGGGAGGGCAGAGAGGGGAGCAGGGAAGTGCAGCGCGGCCTTACTGCAGCATGTGCCCGCAGGGGAGGCTGGAAGTCCTCCTTCCACCCACCCATCCTTCTGCCACAAGGCTGGATCAGTCACATCCATTTTATTTCTGATGGGCACATGCCTAAGTTAATAACAAGTTCTCTGATAAAACCAACTCAGCCACCTCCTGAAGCCACCTGGTGTTTCCATACCCTACCTTTTGAAAGCTTATCCTTATGTCTAACTGTGGTAATTTTTTCTCCAGTATTCAAGGCCATTCATCCAACATGTGAAGCATGCCCTGGACATTCTCTTCCCCTTACAGGTCCCTCAAGGTATCTTTGAAACCCTTCTTCTCAGTTTAAACATGCTCAGCTCCTTCAGTCTTTCCTTGCACTTTGTTATTCCTAACTTTTCTTTATTTTTCAATCTGTAAACTATTAACAGAGTCCACAACATTCCTGGTTGCCCAAGACTGAGTATCAACCCTAGCTGACATGGTACAGGCTATGCTCTCGTTCAGGTCCCATCCAACGTCTTGTGGTTTTCATCAAACATGACATTGCCGACACACATTAAGTAACACGCAGAAGCAGCACAGCAAGACCAAGAGCTCCATGTTCACTTCCTACATGTCCAACCCATGGGATGACTTGCAGAAGCAGGTTCTGCTGCATCCCTAGTGTACTGGTTTAGGTAGAGATGGGATCAGGAGATGTACCTGCCACAGACTAGGGAAAGGCCACAGCTCACTGCTGCAGCCAGACCTATAGAGCAAGGGCCAGGGGGAAGGAATTAACCATAGAAAGGGCAATACAATCATCGTACCACACATGAACCATCTAGTTTAGCCTTGCAGGCCACCAGAAGTCTTTGAGATATCTTTAAGACAGCTTTGAGATATCTGCATTAACTAAACCATTAGAAAGCCTCTCTCCACAGATGAGTTGATCCTTGTTGTCCTTAATATATAAACTCAGTTCCATGTTATGTGGTTGGCTGGTTGTCTTGTTTTTATTTTTGTTTTGGTTGTTTTTGAATTCTAGGTGGCCACTTCATGTATATGAATCCGATCTACAATAAAATGTAAACCAAGTTCTGTCCTCATTTGCATTTACAGCTTTCAGTTCAAACCTGTGGGAGGAACATCCTCAAACCCACACAGCATTTGGCTGTAGAAGTAGATAGTATCTACAGCAGCTCCCTGACAGAAGATTACAAACAGATCATACATTAATTTCAGGAAAAGCAGTAAAATATTTCCAATCCAGCTTTTCATCAAAAAGCTTCTTAGCACCATCTAGATGATCTTCTCCACTCAAAGCAGTTCATGAGATCCAGAGGACAAAACTGGATGCGCTATATGCATCTGTCAATGAAATTACAGAATGTGATAAGCAGTCCACAGCTCACTCCCTTCCAAGTCACACAGGAAATCTTGGCTCTCCAAGGGCCCAAATCTTCTGAAATATCACTAAAAAGAGGAAATATTCCACATATAACTGCAGGGACCAGACCCTTACTGACCACACAGGTCTATATCAAACCACTCTGGGGATCACCTACTTTCTTCCCATTCAGTGGAGCTTTCCTCACAGAAAGAAAATTATTCCTGTCATTTGTCATGGCTCTAACAATCACATTTTCAAATCCTTCACAACATGAACGATCACCTATTAGCAGGCATTTTTCACCTAGGTGGCACTTCCCACTCAGCTTGTAAAGATAAATAAAACAACCATTACTTTTGCAAAGTCTGGGTGCAAGGTGTTCTCCGAAGAATCAATCTCTTCTTGAGAGCAATCGTAATTCACCGAAACTTCTGCAGGGTCTTGAAAAGAAGAGAAAAATCAGCAAATGCTTTTATCATACTTAGCATTACCATTGTATTTAAAGGGGAAAAAAAGGAAAGAAAATCTACCCCCATGCTATTTCTTTTTATTCCTTTTAGTATCATCAGGCTAAGAAACGGAAGAGATACTAATGAAACCTCTGTGCTCCTCAACCTCCTCTCCCACAGGTGCTTATTGTAACCTGCTTTAGATTTAACCTTTCAAAGAAGAGCCCTGACTCTACGTGGTGAAACATCTGATCTATTCACCCATGACAACTACTCACATCCCCAACAAAGACACCTTCCTCTGCTCTCTCGGTTCCTTCTGATGCAACACCAAGGCTTTACATCAACTGAAAGATTCTGGACTCGTAGCAAAGGCAGCTTCAGTGGGGCAGGCAGGACCTCACCTGCTCCTTGGGATAGGAAAGGATGCAGCCCGGACTCCCTGAGCTGCAAACTTCTGGATCTGGAGAGCAGGACTAAACAGCAGCCTCTCTGCTTTACTCAGCTCCCCAGGGACTGTTCTGCTTTCACTGGGCAATTCAGCCATTGAGGGCTACTCTGCCAAGAAAGCTTCATGCCTTTTGACAAGTTAACTCCATCGCACATTCCTGGTGCTTGTTATCAGGGTTTTTACCAGTGGAGACTTCTGTTTTCTGTTAGTCTTATGTCTTTGACCTTTTATGCACATATTTCTTCCTGTTTTGTTAATATCCCTCATGGGTGGGATTTTCAGAAGTACTTCTCCGATTCTGAAGTGCAAGTCTCCTGTGCCTCCAAATTATAAAAACATTTTTGGCTATATGAAGAGTATCCTGCCCCTCCAAATTCAGAATTTACTATCAACACCAGGCTAAAGCCTTCAGTTAGCTCTGAACTTCCCCAAAACTCAGCTGCATGTGGATTCTAAGCTTCAATTCAGCTCATAGCACAGGCAGTTCAAATCTCTATTAAGGTTTCAAGCATTTTCAGTCTTAGAATTTCAGCTGGGGTTCATCCAAACTGAACGCAGATTTATTATGTGGAGGAACGAGTTACTGCCACATGAAGGGTGCAGCGTAACAGAGCATCCAAGTCTTTCCTTCACTGTGAATGCACATGACTACAGAAACTCACAAAAGCAAGAAATGAAAAGGCAAAAAGCTTCCAGGGAAAGAGCAAATGTACCACAGCTTGGATTTTTTTTTTTTAATTATTAGCTCCAGATTCTTAAAGAAAACAAAACACTGGAAAAAGATCCGATCTAACCTCTCTGCAGCACAGAACTCTTGAAATCCTTCAGACTCTCAGGACAGTAAAGCACAAAGCACGTGCACTGACAGGGAGGACGCTATCTGAAAAAGCTGCGTCTGCAAAGAGCCACGTTGCTCCCGCTGACTTTGTGGGGTGTAGCTTTACCCCCCGCCCAGCCTTTTGAAAATGATCTGCAGGGGGTCAGCTGATGTTGTTCAGGGATTGCCAAGAGACTGGTGCAGCTTCGGCAGAAATCAATCGGTGCAGAATCCATTACAGACTCAGTGATGGTATCTCAAGGTTCAATTTTTCTCATTTGATTAAAAAAAAAAAAGAAATCCAGCAACGCAAGAGACTATTCATTCTTACCAAGTTTCAGATCAGTGAGATCTGCACTTTTCCTCTCCTGAGCAGTTCCCTCTGGATTTATTTGCAGGATTTTGTTGAGAGTGAAAATCCAGTCATCCATATCCTGCTCATTTTCAGCTGCCAGCACAAAGTATGTGAGGTCATTCATTTTCAACTCAAAGGCATGTTTCCTAAGCCTGTTATTCTGTTGGAACAAAAGGAAGAGAAAAAGAAACGCCAGAACTAAAATTATAAAAAGGTACTGAAAAAGGCATCCATAAGATGGACTTGTTTATGGCCACTGCTTAGAAATAACACCCAAGCAAAATTCTGTGGCTTTAAAGAAAATGCAAAACTATGTCGATTTATTGTTGAGTCTTTGTGCATCTAAGATCTCCTATGGCCAAATATACATCTTCTATTTAGCCACAGAATATAATATTATGGGCAATAACACATCCAACTACAGTAGGGAATGTCTCCCAAGTGGAATAATGAAAGACTTCTGATGGCAAAGTCAGGCCTACGTGAGCTGTAGTTGTCTGGAGGGAAGACCTCCAAAACCCAAGTCTCCTACACCTTTATCAGCACGCCAGACACCCAAAAAGATACTAATTCATGATAAGACATACGAGCATTTGCTCAGTGGGAACAGGACTGAGTTCACCAAATGCAAACAAGCCAAGTCAGCACGTGATTGAATCTCTGCTGAGGTTGGACCTGAACAGGTCAAAGTTAATTATGAACAACTGATAAAATATTTTGTTTCAAGATATTTACAGATGCTGCTCACAAGCTACATAAAGGCAACAATTTCTGAGCATCTAATGAAGTCTGAATACCATGGTTAGGTTAAGAACATTTCTACATAAATTTTATTCTTTTTATATTTTTCTGAAAGAGCTTCTGGATGACAGGAGTCTAAACTTGGAATAGATATTTCCCAGTAAATCTCTTCAGAAGATTGCAATGGGACAAATTCGTCCACATGAGAAGATGACAACGGGTGCTTCCCACTGCTGCCTTTGGGTTAGAAGGGTTTTTAAAATGACTTAAGGCTCTTTCAACAATTCTTTTCAGGAGGCACAAGGTGAGGAATGGTGCTGTTCAGTCACTGCAATGCTGACCGTTTCAAGCACAGAATAAGAACTAATGCCCAGTAAACTGGCACCAGATCAAGTTCTGAGATCTGTTTTCCGTCACCAGCCTTCACCTGCAGTAGATGGTTATCCATCAATTTCTGTCATAAGAATTAACAGGTGCTTAGGTACTGAAACAGCTCAATAAAATCAAAGTGATGTTATCTTGCATAATGTGCTTCATTCCCCAAATTTATCAACTTAGTGAGACTTTTACCTCCTAGTCTTATGGAAGCAGTTGCATCAATTGTCTCTCCTCTTGCTTAAACCTGAAAGAACACTGATGTGTCCTTTCCCCTATTGCTTCATCAGATCTTTACAACCACTGGCTATGAACAGCAGTGCCACCGCTTGGTTTTCAATATTCCTGAAAATTGCCATCACTTTGTTGACCCATCTAATCTTGGAGTGATGCTGATAAACAAAAACCAATCCATCCACCCCATAACTGGCTATTTCACTCAATTTTATTTCTCTTCATTAACAGTAGCAAGTAACATAATGGTGGCATCCTGGAGTTCCACATGCTGTAACTATTTCTCAGTACAGTCCTGTATCAACAAGTTACTAAGAAAAGCTTCTAAGCCAGATGGAAAGACGATAGTGACAGACTTTTATTTAAGAGGAACAGAGGCAAAATCTGATATTGATTAGCCGAGGAGGAGACCAAGGACCCAAGACACTGAGAATAAAGTTCCATGAGCACTTTTTTTCCAACAGCAGAGATGATTTAGAAGATTCCTACCCAATCTGTTGTTAATCACTTGCTCCAGTCCTTATAACACACGTCATGACCCAGCTCAGGAATCAGTTATGACTGAACAGCTTCTTCTGGAGCTACTTGGGTCAGAGTCAGTCAAATCTTGGCTTTCAAGCCAACTTGGGATTGTGTGTGTATGTGTGTGTGTGTGTGTTATTTTTTTAGTTCTGCTACTGGAAATTCTCCTGGTAGGAAATAGTTTTCCTCCCAAGTACTTTATTGAGGTGAATATTCTTTCAGGGACATAAATTTCAGTTCACCCAAAATAGGGTAAGAATAGGGCTGGGGTTTGTAGCAATTGTTTCTCAGGTGTCCAATATTTTTCTTGATCTTGAATTCACTCTAATCCTCCAACCACTGCATACATTCAAATTAATGCACAACAAGGACTAAAATTTCACTGAAACCTGTTTTTACTGATACAACATGAGGGCTTGACCAAGAGCTACAACTCAAACAAAACTATGCCAAGAATCTTAGGTTGTGGCCAGTGAAAACAGATGGATTATTTGTGTAAGTGGATTATGTATACCGATTTATGGACAATCTATAAAGAAAAATGCTACATTTCAATTTATCTTCAGAAAGTACACAAAGCATCAAAAGGAATGCATTTCTTATCTATATTCTGTACTTTCCCCTGCACACATGGCCAGGATCTTTAAGTTAGGTACTGTAACGCTATGAGACATTATCTAATAGAGCAATACATCTCGCATGCTGAATCTTAAGAACATTAGGGCAGGAAAACTTCAATATCACTTTTCCATCTGCACTTCAGACTTCTGGCAAGCAGATGAGATCTACAGCAAAGTCTTTGTTTCAAATCTAAAGCCAGCTCTTTTTTTCCTGATCAGTTAACAGGGAAAAATAAAAAAAGAGAAAGTACCATTTTTCAGTTTGCTCCTCTGTAAGTCCTTCCATATGGTATGTGGACCTTGAGGTTGACTTGTAATCTTCAACACTTAATTTCAAGCTTAAAATTTCTTCCAGAAAAGAATAATACAGGATTCCAAAAGAAACTACAGATGAGCTATAAATGAAACATCAGGCTAAGTCTAATGCCTGCAGGGTCATTCTTCCAAAAGAGTAGAATTGTTTTGGAAGTATTTTGTATTTGATCTGGAGGTGATTTCTCCAGGATGTTTACTACAATTTAGATATTCAACCTCTATCAGACAGGAGCTTGAAGTCATTCAGAGAGTTAAAGGATTTCTAGCGGTATTAGAACTCATTAAATCAGAACTTTCACATCACAGTTTTCCCCTAATCCTTCAGTTTTCCTCAACTTTTTCTCCACATTCTATGGCCTCCCTGTTTATGGCAACTCTTAAGCCAGGTTTCATTTTTCAGCCCTATGATTTTAAGTTCACCACAGACTTTGACAGCTGATGATACTCGCCCTATCACCCCCTCCTTGGCCAAGGCTCTCACTTCTCACTAGTGAAGGTAGCTCATAAATTTGTGCATCCCACTCTAAATGTCAGTCAAAGAACCATCACCAAAACCAGTGTCTAGGGGAAGGCAAGGGAAGAACCTAGAGTTCAAACAGCCTAGGACAATTTGCAGACACACTGTAGATTTAGAGGGCAGCTGCCAAAGTTCAGGAGCAAGATTTCAAAGCTTTTGTGAGCTTTTTTTGTCAGAGATTAGTAAAAAAGGCCAAACATTTTGCAGTCAGGAAGTTCCTGCTATCATGGAGTGCCATCAGAAACCACAGAGCAGAAGAGGCATCGTCTGAGACAGCATTAAATCTGTACATAAAACCACACTACAGGGGTGTTCAGGGCTTCACTTGAGCTCTGGTTGGGACCCATCCTAAAAGCAAGCACACACTGCCAGCAAGCAGGAGCGCACGGCAACTTCTGAACAGGGTTCTTGGGTAAGAATCTCCTCTATGGCTTCTGCCACACTTCCAAGCTACCTGTTAGGGTCCTTCAAGCCAACGGACAGACCCAGGCAAACATCATTGTCCTTCTACATGTTTATCTCCATCCTGTCCTGTACCTGTTTGAACACAGAAACACCCTTTTGAACTACGCAGGAGAAACCGATTCCCTGCAGAGCTAGGCACGTTCCGGGGTGCAGGAAGGAGGTTCTGCAGGGGCCGTCCACAAATATTTCCTCCCAGAGTGAATTGCTGATTAATTTTCTTGGTTCAAAGGGCCTGTTTAGGGGTGAGGACAGATTTCCCAAGCAACAAAAGCTCGTGTTTACCAGGGGTCATCCCTTGCATTCCTTGAAAGGTTTCTTTCAAAGCAACCCTCAAACCAGTCTGCACTAGCACTGCTGCCAACCTTTACTGGTTAAGTGGTAAAGAATAAAGTACAGACAAAAAAAAAAAAAAGAGTTGCCTTATTTAGCGACACATGGTGCTAGACCAACCACAGTAACACTCCATCCAAGAAAGCATCTTGTTTAGAAAGGAAAGAAATAAAAAAAAGAGAAAAATACATTAACAGAACTAAAGGAAAAGTAGAGCAAGAGGCGGGGTGAAAGCTAAGAACTCAAATTTCGGGGGAACAAAACCAAAAGGCAGCGTCAGACATTTCTGGCTGCTTTTCCAGGCCACAACAAACAGTTTTTGTCCTACCTGCTGCCATTAAGACTCTCTATCACCTCCAAAAGTGATGATCTTCAAGGAGGCTCAGGATACAGGATTCATTTACCACTTGCCCAAGAGCCAACGCTTTGTAACCTGAGTCTCTTTAACCCCCAAAAAGCAAGAGTGCTTTTACTAAGCATGAGGCAAGATCTTGCAGCTAAGAAAATTTCAGTGAAAAGGAACATTTTAGGCTATTTTTTTCTCCTGTGTGCCATGGGCAAAGAGCACACTCATGATCTGCTACCGTAATCCAACCATGGTTTTTGCAGCCTGTCAGTCTGAGTGCTTGCACCCATTTAAAGAGCAGAACTAACGGCATTTTCATTTCATCAAACTGCTACTGAGATCACTATTCCATTGATGCATGTGTTGTTCGACTTGCCTTTTTAAATTTGTCTGGCACCCAAACAACGTAATGTAATGCAATAAACTCAAACTTACCTGCACGACTCCTGTACAGGAATCCAAGAAAATACATCCCTTTGGCTCCTTGGATATTTTCTCATCTTTATAAAAATTCATAATATATGAGTTATCCGACAACTGCGTCAGCTGGAAGTAGCGCTTTTTGAATGACTGAAGTGAGGGGAAAAAAAAAAGAAAGCACCATAATTGTTGCCCTGCAGATTATTTTCATTGATAGTTTATTCACAGGGTTTAAATAAAAGACAAGTCCTCACAGCTCTTTGATCACACTGTTTTGCAGACAACTGCAATTTGACTTGCCTGTCATTTAAAGGAACATAATCAAACCGGAGATATAAACAGCTAAATGACAACGGCAAAGCAGGGTGCCTCTGGGGGGCTGTACATCCAGATGGAACGTGGACAGAATGAGGCTAGCCCTTACCCGCACAGTAATGCTGTTGTTCACAGTGCTGTTGAAATTCCCTTTATAAAGCCACCCAGACTTGTAAACTCCTGCTGCTAATCCTCCTCCTCCTCCTCCTCCACCTTTTGAAGATGAGTGGGATGTTGTATCCTGCACAAGAGATATGATTAATATTGCACAGACTTGCTTGCTGGATTCTAAGACGAAAGAAAACTGTAAATGTGTGAATGTCTGACAACAAATAACCATCCTTTCACTCCTTTTAAAATAAGACGTTATTAATATGCCTGCTGGGCACATGATGACATTAGAGACAAAGCTGTTCTGCTAACTTCCGAGTTACTTAAAATATGAAATACTTTATAGCAGATAATGAACTTCCATTATCATTCTTTATTTGATATTAAAGCAATAAATAACTCTTCCCAGGGGAAAAAAAAAATACACTGAAAGGCAAGTAACATACTTCATCCTTATCCGCATCTTCATGATCGATTTCAAAGGAATGTGATGGCAGTTTCTCTGGTCTACATTCATTGCTGAGAGGGAAGGAAAAATGCCTGTAATTATTATTTATTTATTTTTAAAAAATTTGTGTACCTGCTATTTCAGGGAAGCAACCACCCCAAGCCACCCAGCATCTTCAATACACCTCTTGCTGTGATTCTATTACCTCCTTTACAAATCAGTTTACAGTTTCAAAATACAGCTTTTTTCTTACGTCCCGTATATACTTTTTCTTCCCCAATACTGTGAAGTTGCAACTGTTCTACACCAATGATGAAGTACCCACTTCTTGTTCTCTTCACTGCTCTTCCAGTCCAACAGACAAAAAACCCCGAACAACTTCTAAAGAGATTTCCCATCCAAGTGAATGAGGATGAACTCATTAATAGCTTTTTCTAACCAAGAACATTAGAATATTTAGCTTAAACCTTCTACATTTCTCCGTATTTCAAGGTATTTTTTACTATTCAGTAAGACAAGCACAGCCTTACAGTAATTTTTTTAAATACACAGATGTCTTTTTGATGTGGTGCCATTTAAGATCTTAATATTGTGGACTTCAAACCAAAATTGAACATGAAAAAGCAAAGCACTTAAGCACTTGATTAATTCTAAGCACATAACTAATTGTACTTAGGCCCAGAGTACTTTGCAGGCTGCAGAATTAAACCTTCAGTAACAGCCAAATACACATGATAAAAATTCAAGGCTATTTCAAAGGGAGAAAAAGATGATTTTTTTTGTGGCTTGAGAAATACCAACACTGCCTTCAAATTCCTGCAGATCTCATCTTGGAAGTCTTCAGCTATCATATGAAAATCTACAAAAGTCGTGATGCTAAATGCCATCATTTATCAGGGAGACCAACCTATTCACTCTTTGCTTTCCCCACATCACTTTTGGTGTTCTTGTGACATGATTACCCACCACGACTGAAGTCAGCACTTCAGCAGAGCCAGGAGAACAAAGTGCACACAGAACACGGGAGTGCTTCGTTCTCTGCTATAGTTTGTTCCCATTTTGGCGTTTCTTTAATGTAAACAACAGATCAATATTTTGAATCAAAGCAACATTTTCAATCTGCTGACATCCTGACATCTATAAAAATGTTAATTGATGGAAATCCATCGCAGGTTTTCCAATGCTGCCAAGGGCAGCTGTTAAAAAACTCTTATACAAACAGTCCCTCCCACCCAAAACAAAAATCTCAAGTCAAATCCCAGCTTTTACAAAAAACACCATCCAAAACTTCACATTTTTAGACAAAAAACACATTGGCTTATTCATTATTCAGAGCTAAATGTACACCGCAGTGCACATGTAGGCAGACTGACCGATGTTCTCTAGCCACACATGGACACATCTGCTTGAGGATCTACCAGGAACAGGACAAGTCAGCAAGCTACTGAAAAAAAGACCCCAAAATAAAACCCCAAAGGCAGCATCCAAACCCACCCAACACCAGCCAAAAGTGGGGTAAGACCCTGGCCCAGGTTGCCCAGAGAGGTGGTTGATGGCCCATTCCTGGAACCATTGCAGGTGAGGTTGGCCAGTGCTCTGAGCAACCTGCTCTAGTTGCAGGTGTCCCTGCTCACTGCAGGGGTGCTCGACTCCATGAGCTTTAAAGGTCTCTTCCAACCCAAACCACTGCGTGATTCTATATTCCAGGTTTTCTATAAGGGACATAAGAGCTTTGCCAATGACTATTTCTGTTCCCAGACACACAGTCACCACTGCACGTACTGAGCAACTCCTGTTGTTCCTCTACCCTTCCACTTGTTCAAGGAGCGTGAACGCACCAGCAAAAAGCATAAAAAACGGTGTAAAAAGAGGTAGTGAGAGCTCACAGAGAGGAATTTAAGGCACAGAAAGACCTGAGAAAAACCTCAAAGGAGGAACACACTCAGAGAAAAACTAAAGCAATTGCTAAACATTTTTGTCATGTCGTCGTGCACTGGTGCCACAGCACCACTTGCGTGGAAATAAATGCACCACGGGCCCAGCATGGCCTCGTGTATGAGCAACATGAGGTCCCTGAGCCTTGCTGAAGGCTGCTGAGTCCCAGGTTGTGTGTTTCTATACAGGAAAGCTATGCTCTGATGCAAGACAAAGCAAGATCTTGTTTTGCTATAATCCTCTATGCAAGGGGAGAGAAGACATGAGACACCATAACATCCCTGGAGCATGAACTCATGACAGCAAATCGTATTAAGCCCCACATTAAAATAACCTTCTCCAAAGAGGATGTGTGTAATCGGCTAAAATGCACTTTTGTGCCGAGTAATGCAACCGCGCCTGTCAAATGCATATTTCATAAGAGCGAAGATGCTCCAGGTCAAATGGAAAGCCGCTGCGCTGCAGACCTTTTCTTGAGCACTAAATGCATTAATTCTCTAAAACAATCAGTACATGGGGTACTTAAGAAAAGGTATGTTTATGATCTCCGATAAGCAAAACTGCTCTTAATGGCTCTTTGTGCCACCACATAAAAATACCACGGTACAAGAGCAAATGTGGACCTGAGGGAAAGCCAGCAGCACAAATCCCTCTGGACACAGCATCTAGAGGGACCATAAGGGTCAGTTCAGTGATTCCTGCAACAAAATATGTTTAGTTAGAGCTAAGTCCCACCCAACCCAACCTGGGAGCACCCATTTCTGTGTTTCATCCACCTTACAACCTCTATCATCCAGTATCAAGATTTTAATGCCTCGAATCCCAGGAAGGATGTGGTGGCACAGCTCGTTTGGGCATTCAGTGGTTTCATTAACTACTCCCTAAAACAGTCCTCAGGACACATAACACAAACCTGCCAGAAACAGGAGCACGGGTTAGAATCATGGAATAATTCAGGTTGGAAAAGACCTCTAGGATCATCTAGTCCAACCTTCGTCCAACATCTCCCTAATCCCTATTCTGTGTCTCTAAGTGTTGCATCTACTGGTTTTTTGAACACCTCCAAGGATGGTGACTCCACCACTGCCCTGGGCAGCCTGTTCCAATGGCTAATCACTCTTTCGGTAAAGAACTTCTTCCTAAGATCCAATCTAAACCTTCTCTGGTGCAGCTTGAGGCCATTACCTCTCGTCTTGTCATTGGTTACCTGGGAGAAGAGACCAACACCAGCCTCACTAGAACCTCCTTTTAGGTAGTTGTAGAGAGCAATGAGGTCTCCTCTCAGCCTCCACTTCTCCAGGCTAAACAATCCCAGTTCCGTCAGGTGCTCCTCATATGACATTCTCCAGATCCCTCACCAGCTTCGCTGCCCTTCTCTGCACCTGCTCCAGCACCTCAATGTCCTTCTTATCCTGTGGTGCCCAAAACTGGACATCAAAACTCACTCATCAAGAAGCACCAAATTCTTAATTTCCTTCCACGCCAGACAAAGCACTTGTTTCTCCTCCTCCCACCACTTCTACATTGATCTTAATGTCCTGCCTCCAGGCTCAGAGACCTGTGTGTTCGTACAGCCCCATTTCATGGGTGCTGCACCAGCAACATGCTCTGCCCATGCTCACCCAGCTCATCTGCATGGCACAGCTCCAAAGCACCCAGTGAAATCCCGCTCTGCTCTTACACAGGGTTAACTACAAGGAGAATTAATCCCCATTAAAGGTGAGTGGCATTTATGTGTTATTAAGGAAAATGGAAAGCCAGCTTTCCTGTATCCACCGTGCTCTGAATAGGCAAACACGCTTCTAAGGGTTTGAATCAGCACTAAGGGAGTTTGTTGATACCGGTGAATTCTGCCGAGTCGTGAACTTTGGCTAAAGGACCTTTTCTCCTCCTTTTTAAAAATGCAAGGCACTATAAATACGGTAAAACAAGCAGAGCGCATAAGACAAAGGAAAGTGCAAACATGCACAAAGCTCAGCAAAATGGCACAAGCCTGGTAAGAAAAAATAAGAAAAGGAGAACTTATGCTAGCTCTTACTGTGGTAAGTGTCGGAAGTCTTCTGAATACTGTTCATATTTGTAGTTCACAACATGCCACGGGGAACCGTAGTATTTACAAGCCTAAAGAGAAAAAACACAAACAACAACAAAATTACTACAGCTATTTAGCCTGAAGAAGGCAAGAGAACTACGGAAGGTCAGAGGGAGTCCTTTGTGCTAGAGAAGATATCCTTCGCTTTTATAGCTGCACGCACAGCTCTGAAAGGAAAGTCAGTCAGATGTTTCCACATTTTGAAGCACCATTTCCCTTTTAAATCAAATGCACTGAATCATACCAGACGGAGGAGGGGGCCGATTGCCATTTAACGTGCTCTACTGATTCCCAGCTTCCCTAGGAAGCACAATTAGATTATATCGCTACTGCCTCAAATGACACTGCCTGGTTTAGGCCTGACTTTCTCCATGGATATTAATTGCATATTTTTTGCTGGCATCTTGTTTCGTGAACTAAGCCTTCCACTGTAGATGCATTTGCCCTACTCCTGTTGTTCCCCCTTGCTGCAGCACAAGCCCTCTACTTGCTTTGTCCTTAAGGACTGATTCTTAACCTCTAAATAACATGCAGGAATCTATTGACGGGACTATCATCTCTCACCATCTCATCTTCCCTTCCACACTGAATTTGCGCAGTCGTCTCATCACCTTGTTGTCGTTTTTATTTTCTAAAAAAAACCTTCTTGCTGGTTCTGCATTAATCTTTTGAAATTGCTCTTAATACACCCCTCTCCCTTAGAAAAAGGAACCAGACCTGAACAAAGACTGTAAGGAAGGGCTTGGCTAAGTTGTCAAACAGACTTGAGTAACTGCGATTTACTCAATGCAGAACTTTTATCAAGGCAATTAAACATAGCGTGACATTTTTAAAGGCAGCAAGAATCATGCAAAAGGAAAGGAAAAGGAGGCAAGTCAGGAAGGAAAGTGGTGCAGGTCTGGAGTAGAGAAAGAAGCAGCAGCATTGAAAGCGATCTGAGCTGGGATCAGCAACAAACATCTCAGAGAAAGGCATAGGAAGGATGAGACTCTGGGAAACAAAGAGAATAGAATAAAGGATAATTCCAAGATATTTAAATAACAAAAGGAAGAAAAGGCAACAAAGGGGGACAAAGAGGGGATTATCAGGCTGCTGGAGCAAAAACTGAGATGGGCTGAAAACTTAAAGGTGGTGCTTTCTAATTTACTCTGCACTGCCTTTAACAAATCTCCTTCTTAAATTTTATGTAAGACATGCAGAGTCTTTGTGGCTACATAGCCACAAATTAATGTAGTAAGTCATCTTGGGTGTGATGACTGTCTCCTGTGGCAGCTTTATTTGTTTTAGATACAGAAAAGGCAGCAAGGAACTGGATGGACATTTCTAGGCGGCGCTCTCCCCAGCTGATGCTGAACTGAGCGGTTCAGCACAACCAAAGGCAGTCTGCAGAGATCTACCACCTACCTCTCAGTCTGACACAGACCCTTGTTATCTTGCAGGATGCAGAATAAAGCACAACCATTAGACAATACAGAATCATCACCTAATCTCTGCAAACGAACATGAACTACAGCTTATAACTGACTAACTCTGACCCTTGCAGGGTCAGGTCAAAGCCTACCCCGACAACCATGTTCCTGCAACACCCCAACGTGGTTTGCACTTTGGCTTTAAATAGAGGAAAAAAAAAAAAAAGTAACCAAAACCCAACCTTTCTGTTTTGTGACCCTTCATACGATGACTTGGTCACTCTTGCATTTGTATGATCTAAGACAACTGGATCACCTGGGCTATAAGAATACTCTTACAAGAGCCACATAGACCTTGTTCTCCATGAGTCCATGAATGGCTCCTCCATTGAACATTGTAAGGATGGGCACAGACCCTCCAATTCACACTTTACTTGCTTTCTGCTTGGCAAATGTCAAGACCTTCTACAGAAAGGGCCGCTTCTTCCCCGTGGTGCTTTCATTACAAAGTAATATCCTCAACAGATGCAATTAAAGCCCACAGAGAATTCTCAACACAGGCTTTTACTGTGAACATGATAGGCTGACGTGTTCAAAACCACAGTTGTGAATAACATATAGAGCAGGCCACAGTATTTTAGCCTGTAGCTATAAAGGTTTATTGTGCTCCTCCAAGAAAAAGCGAATAAAAAAAAAAATCCAAAGGGGACAAGCAGCACATTCAAGTATCATTCAGTAAACTCACAAAAGCCAAGCAGTTCAGTGCAACAGCTAACGCTGTTGTGGAACTAGCTTGTGGGGCTATCCATTGAAAATTAGATCTCATTTAAAAAAAATAAAAATGACAGCATTTTCTCTTCAGAATATCCCGACTCAAAATTAATACTTCTGCTGGCCGTACTGACTTTTAATAACTTTGACTAGGATATTAGTCCTGGAAATCAAATTTTAGCAATGAGGAAAAATACATGCAAGCCTGCTTTGAGGAGCAAGGAAAACCTTTCTAGAGGCAGAGATTTCATCGAAAGGCCAGAGCTGGATCCTGCTGTTCCCAGCAAAAAGCAGAGGCATCAGCGCAGGGGCTGCGGAGCTCAAGAGGACTGTGGGGGAGGAAAATACAGACGGAGAAATGGAAGCTTCGGGATGTGGGAGGGTTGGCACATGTTCGCATGAACTCTCCTCCTGCATTGTTGAGCAGGCAGGCTGCACAGTCCATTCCCAAGGGCCCGATCACATTCGGGTCATTCCTGCTCTTTTTTCTAGTTGCCCATCTGGCCTTGTTTTTCCTTAGAGAGACAGACAATCCCACAAGCTTTTTCCACCTGTAGCTTCTTAGCTGTGATTCTGGTGATGACAGCATGATGGCTACCACAGTGAAAGGCGCTGAAAAAAGATCTACCCTGCAATGTAAATGAACATTCGAGAGGATAAAAAAACAACAAGAGAACGGCAAGTGAGAGAAATTCAAATGAAGGCAACACCTTGAAACATCGGAAAGCAATTCCCCTGCTCATATTCCTTCTAGAATAGCATCAGGTACGCGGTCTTTGGAAACACAGATGCATACATGATAAAAGTCGGTCTTGGAACAACTAGGAAACTGCACAGACAGAGCCATCCTGCCACCTCACTCACCCCTGAGGAACGGCTGTTCCTGAGGTGGAGAGCAGGAGATGTTGAACAGGGAAAGACAAGCCCATGCGAAAGCTTGGAAACTGAAAGCAAAGACCTTCCAGTGGCCACAGTGCTCCAGGGGAAGCTGCAGAGATGGCCCCGTGACTGGGGATGTGCATGTGCTCCTAAAGCCTTCCCAACCGCTTCTCCCTCCTGTGACCTCTGCTGTGACAACCAAAAGCAGCTAGTATTTCTCTACTTTCTGTTTTTTTTTTCATATAGACCTAAAACTTCATTCACATAGACATACACGAGCAGCACGCGTGTGCATGCTTCCTGAAAATATCAACTTGATACAAACCAGAATGGGATTAAATATGTTGCTTTTAGATATTAAAGCATCATTTAGACGTTGCAACGAGACAGCTTAAGTTCCACAAACTAAATAAGACTTTGAATTGCAAAATGCACTGTCCCCTTGTATTTCCAAATGAAACACAGGAAAAATCCCAATGACCTGCATATTCAGGAATACACAGTTGGGAAAAGTGATGTTTAGATTGTTTTCACTGTCTAAAAGGAAGAATTTTGTTTCTTGTGGAGTTAATGTTTCTATTTATGAAAATTACGGACTACGAGAACAATGCTGACCAGCAAAAATACATGCAGCAGACTGGAATGAGTGAGAAAATTCTGAATTTGGGAGGAAAGAGTATGGCACAGTACAGGCATACTTAGAAAAATTAAACACTGAAGACTGTTTTATTCTGGCCTTCAAAGTTCCTGGAAACTTCTCTTTTTTTTGGGACCTAATTTAGTTACTCAAGCTTCTCCTGCCTAAGAAAAGTTAAAGTGGAAAAATCCACTAGGAAAATATCCTAAGAAGGCTACAGGTATAGGAATGACTGATTCACGAAGTATCACCTTTAGAATATACCTAATAATTAGGTATGCATTAATAAAGGGACGCAGATATTAATCATAAAATGTAAAGTGTTTATTCTCTTTGCATCCTACAGAGAATATTTAGTTACTAGAGGACTATTTATTCATACACGTCTCCTTATCTTTTTAAATTTTCCTCTTACAGTTGCAGCAGGAAGATTAGACACCTTAAAGTAAATTCTTCTGCCTTACCCCTTACCATAACATCTGAACATCACCAACAGTGAAAGTTTTTGGTCACTGTGGCATCTGAAAGCAGCATTAAGTGAATCAGACAATGAGAGGCACAGACCTTCCACTCCAGATGGGCAGCACCAAATGCTACCTGTGCTGAGAGCTCTCCTCAGCAACATCAGCCTCATCTTTCTTCATCTGGCTTGTCAGCGCTTCTACATCCACAAACCAATATTGCAGAGGCAATCCAGTCATCCTGGCGCGCCTGTAAGTACTGTTTATGATCGCTTCAGCAAAGGGAATCTATCAAATCCCCAGGCTGCCATATGTATGGATTTTGGTAAGAGCTGGGGAAAGAAACCTGATCTGTGCAGGACTCCAGCAATGGAAGAGCGAGACGTGGAAGTAAGGCCTTCCTACTGTCACCGGCAGGAAACACATGCCCAGGAAGAAACAGGCAGGGTTTTAAGGCATCAGCACAAACCTCTGACAACCCTTTTAAAGGTCCTACCAGCACCTGATAGACAAGACCATCTGAACACCACCAAGAGTCCAGAAGGATGAGACAGAGAGATCATGGATCTGAGCTCTTGAAATCGCTTTAGCACCATGTCCTCACACTGCGCTGCATGAAGAATATTACTCTCACCTTCATTAGCAAACCCTTCGTTTGTAGTTAACCAACTTGCTCCATGTCCTTGTGTCACAGCTTGTGAAACCACCGAGCCAGTGTAACGTACACCAATGATCAGAGATAGCTGTTACCGCTACGGGGAACACCAAAAAGGCTTCAGGGAGATGAAGCTGTCCCTTGCCTTTGCATAGATTCCCCAACAGCCTATCAGGGATGAGACATTTGATCCTGGGTTGTAACAAGTCCAGCTGACCAAACAGATAGTCAAGGATGTACACAATGGATGCCTTCGTTGTTCACAGTATCACAGTGTATTTGAATAAAGAGAAGACTCCTTCACTGAGATTAAAGCATTGGCTTTTCCACAGCTCAAAAAAAGTGAAGGTCATAAGCTCCTCTCCTGCACATCTACCCAGGAGTGCTGAACACCAGCATGGAACAGCACAGGCTGCTGCTGGGTCAGTGCAGAGTGATGCCACTGCTGCAGAGCACCACAGCCACAGATCTTCACAGCACCCCATGCTCAGTTTCACTTCATTCTGGACTAGAAACCATCCTCTTCCTGGAGCTTCACTTATTGGGGCCTACAAGAAAGTTGGGGAGGGACTTTTTACAAAGGCCTGTAGCGACAGGATGAGGGGTAATGGGCTCAAACTGGAAGTGGGAAGATTTAGATTGGAAATTAGGAGAAAATTCTTTACTCTGAGGGTGGTGAGACACTGGCACAGGTTGCCTAGAGAAGCTGTGGATGCTCCATCCCTGCAGGTGTTCAAGGCCAGGTTGGACGGGGCTTGGAGCAACCTGGTCTAGTGGGAGGTGTCCCTGTCCATGGCAGGAGGGTTGGAACGAGATGATCATTGAGGTCCCTTCCAACCCAAACCATTCTGTGAGTCTATTTCATATACAGCTTTTGGCTTTGTGGAACACATGCATTACTACTTTAAAAGAGGGTCTTATCCTGCTACTGTTCCTCACACAGGCATAGCTCTGTGGCACTGGTTTTTCCCTCCGCTTTGTTCCTCTGCCCAGCTCCCCTCACCTCGATGTCATTGCAGAGGAAGCCAGTAGATGTGCTCGATACATTTTCTACCAGGGTGTCACCAGCATCCCCTTGGCGTGTTTGGCTGTAACGATTCCCACACACTGTGTGCCACACTCCATTTTTAGACCCACCTCTCTCCCCATTAAGCCAGGAGCACAGTGCTGGCCTTGCAGCTTGTGGAACCTTGAAATAAAAAGCAGACCCCAACGTGCTGAAAGGGCAGCAAGGCTTCTGGGAAGGCAGGTAATTCCACAAGCTATGGGATCTTTTAACTCTGCGGTCAGATGAAGACAGATGGCAAAGTTCAGGCAATTTGAGCTGGCAGTAAGTTGTTACTGCTCTTTCTAGACCTGCTGGAGAGAAATATGGCCAGCCTGGAAAATGTCACATTGTGAACAATTCAACAGCTCACTTCTGCCTAATCTTTGATTTTATTTTATTGAATCCCCGTGTTTGTCTGAAACTGACTTTTCCTCCACAAATTATCTTGCAGTTTTAGTGTATATGAAATAGTCTACACTCAATCCAACCAGGAAGCCAGGTGTGAAAAATCCCATTTTGGGGGACAAAAAAAAAAAGGCAGAGAACACACTTATTATGGGCTGCTAATAATAAATGATTGGAATTAAATCCCTTAAAGAAGCTGGCTGAAAGTTTAGTTTCATAAATCTGTTTTGTGACTGCAAAGCTGTACTTTGCATCTCTAGTGAAAGATGGGGAAGGTTCAGGAAGTCATCTGAAGTAAATTCCTTTGAAGAGTACAGGCAGCACCTCCATTGTCCCTCAAAGGGACATCTGAAATACCCCTGAGGCTGCAGGAAGAGCAATCTTCTCCTACAACCTGAGATCAGCTATGGAAACAATACGAGTATAGTATTTCTAAAGGGAGAGCAACCACTCACTCCTCGGGGTGTCTAACTGCCATAGAAGAACTTCTTCTTCATTGAGAAGAGCTCAACTTCCTATTATGAAGGTAGGCCAGACTCTAAATACTGACAGCAAATATAAACCCCTGCCCATCCTTTGCAGTGGACAACTCCTCAGATAGCTGTACACCTCTGAGTAAGATACACACCTTGTAATAACTCCAAATGCCTAAAGCAGTGACAAACAGTTACTATTTTTGGAATACATCAATATTTTCAAAGTGCAAAGCCCATTCAGATCACCAGTGAATAGCACTCATAAAAATATCAACATCAATACTGGTGGACTAGTCAGGACAGGGAATGCAGCTGGAAAGCAGCAGAATGAGAGGCTGACTCAGTGCATGTGCAGCTTTTCCAGATAAAAAACCTGGGAATAGGCACCCGCAAGATACGCTGTTAACCCTCCCCCTCCCGCCCTCCAAAATTCAAAACTGATTCAAATAACCTAAACAATATTAAAAGAAAAAAGATGCTCATTATAAACATAGAAAGGCTCTCCCTGAACACTTGATTTTATTTAAAATTAAAGGATGGACACACACCCCCCCCCCATATTTACCTCTTTAACAAATAAATTTTCTGCTTTTTGCTCTGCATCTTCAGGTACAGAAGGATACAGCGTCCTGATTTCCAATGAAATCGTGTCTGTCTGACAATAAACAAAAAAAAAGCAAATTAGTCAGAGTGACAGAACAGCAGCTTTGTCTCATGAAGAGGTTAAGAACCCAATAATGATGGCTTGCACTTTGCCGTGCAGCCAGTACATGTGCATACCAAGCACAACTAGCCAGCCCACGCATGCCACCCATCTCCATCAGCTGAAGCATTCATCATCAGCAAGAGTGGTGCTCCAAGAGACTTCTGGCAACAAAGCCCTTCCAAGCATGCTTGCTTTAGTCTCTGGGGTTTCTGATAAAAAAAAGTCATCAGGTCTTCCTCACATCCTCTCCCAGAAACACACGCCAAATCCAACAGTGTTACTTGCTTCCTCCGCTTCCCTTCCATGTCTCCCGCCTTTTCAGCAAGGAATGTGGAGACAAAGCGAGAAGCCTGGACTCTTTGGAAGGAGAGGAGAGGAGCAGAGAGTCCTCCCAAGAAGCTGCAAAAGGACTGCCACAGCAGCTCAATGGTCAGAAAGCAAGTGAAACAGCTTCTTGGCAGGGCATTTCCATCCGTGGGTGCAGACAGCAGAGCAGGACTGACGTGGGATTCCTGATGTGTCCTGCAACCTCCTTTCAGACTTGGGCACTGCACAAACGAAGGCTTTTTCTTGAAAGCAGCTCCTGACTGAGCTGGCTTGCGAGGCCCCAAAGCAGGAAACCACACTGAGAAGAGGATCTCCAGAAGGTCTCCACGGGGAGCCAAGCTTCCCTTAGCTCCCACTAGGCCAATGAGAGGCCAAGGCCGGCAGCGATGCTCCTCTCTGTGACCCAGAGCCTCCATGCTGAGGCCAGGCAAGGCAGACACTTCACAGAAGTCACACGAGAGGAAGCTTTGGGTCATTTTGAATTAATCCACAGATCTAGCCCACTCATTTTCTCTGCCATAAGCGGGGAAAACAAAAAAAAACCAAGCCCCAGCAGACCAGATCAGACTCAGAGTTACAATGGTGTAACTCCAGCACTCAGGACAATGAAAGACTGAACCCAAGATGAATCTGATCTCCCAAGCTTATTTTCTCTCCCATTACAGAGAGGCACATGATTTCTGGAAGAAGGTCCATGGCACACGACTGGTTTAGCATGAAGATCCACTAGTGACCAAGGCCAAGAAGCAGCCTGCAGTATCAGCTGTGCCCCAGGAGGATCTTCTCCCAGTCTCCTGCCTCACTCTAAAAAGTGATGTTTTTTCCCTACAAAACAAAGTGCACAGACTCTCCGTGACAATTGCCTGGGTATTACTGACTGCATTTTTCTCCACAACTTACACAGACCACGCTGATCCCCCCATCCCATTCCATATAAGTAATTACGAGAGAAAGCCATGTAGCACTCAGGCAGATGAAAATGTCGCGGGATTCCCCAAACATGTTCTTTTTTCATCCAGATAGCTCGGCATGCAACGTGATTAAAACACTTTGGCTGCCACAAATAAGGTGCCTTGTAGACACCATAAAGTGAAAAAAACCCCATTGTGTTGACAAACGAAGTGCATTTTCCTAAATGTGGGTTCCTGGGCTGTACCCAGCTGCACTACCAGAGCCTGTGAGCAGTGCAGATTTACACAATCATTTAGTCTAGGAGTAAAAGAGACAGTGGATGGAGAAGTATGAATTTTCAGGCCACACTTAGTAATAGTGAAGACGTCTGAATCCTTGGTTGCTTAGGGACTTTCCAGCAGTACCCACAGTCTCTGCAACGCGCTTCATTACTTTTACTTCACACACAGGCGACATTTTAAGGGCTCTTTTTTAAGTGGTCCCAAGAAGACAAAATCCCTGGGCCCAGCTGAAAACCCATGTGTGCACCTGAGGTCCATCACATGGAGTTCTCCCCATGGTTGGGGCCTTGCCGCCAGCAGCAGCAGCCACAAAGCACGCACACCATGTTCCATGACACCACCACCGCTGCAAATCGGCTCCTGTTTCCAGACCAAGGCCACAAGAAGAGAGACATGTGATGCACCCTCTACCTTGCACTGACCCTCTTGAGATGGTGACTAAGCTGCAGAGAGACCAACAACCTCTTCTGCTTTCCCATAACAAAACTTACTGGCCCTATATATTATGCAGAAAATAGTTTCCAGTATTATTTTTTTAAACATACATAATAAGTCAAATATTTTATCTAATACAATGCTTCTTGTCAACTGCTGTCAACACACTGACCCAGACAGCTAAGACTTGCTTCAGTGGGGTCATTGTGCCTCCCTTCCCTTCCGCAGCTCATTAGAAGGACAGCAGCCAAACCAGACATGTAACTCACTTCCCTTCTCCACAACACTGCCCTTGACGGAAAAGAGCACAGCCGTGCAAAGCACAGAAACTGGGTGACACCGGGCTTGCCACCTCTGCCGAAGAACATCACAGGTTTATTCACATAGAATTGGGACGTGGAAAATCTTGTGTATTGTTATATTTAAACTCGTTTCAAAAACTACAAAGCACTTCCCTTCTGAGAATTAGTTATGTTCAACCACGGTGCTGCAGAAGCCTTGCCACAAAAACACTTCCTGCTCATAGCCAGCTACTTCCAACCTGAAATGCTCTTGAGGGCTGATCAGGCACAGCGTCTATTCACCAAACCCTTTCACTTCAGAAAGCAACCAAATTTCAGCAGCGATGGAGTCACCATCCCTAGAGGGGTCTCTGTGTCATGGAGATGTGGTGTTGAGGGACACGGTTTAGTGGTGGACTTGGCAGTACTGGGTTAATAGTTGGACTTGATGATCTTAAAGGTCTTTTCCAACCAAGAGAATTCTATGATTCTGTGACTATGTGCTTCTGAAAGGGTCATAAAAAAAAAAAAAAAAGGAGTTTACTTACAGAATCCAGCGTTTATAAATGAAGCCTAATTTTCTAATGTTTAGGCAATTGTCTGGTCAAATCAGAGGCCAACAATCTTCTCACTTGTGCATGCAAGCTGTGAGAATCAAACAACGCAGCTAGTAGCCTAAAACATTAAATTCCACAATTCTTCTGAACTGTTTTTTTAATCTATTTTTAATTATTAATCTATTTTTGTATAAATATCCTCTATCCAAGCAGGATTCCTGGCATTCAGCCAGGCCATCTCATTTGCACAAACGTTGGCCCCAGGTGCTTGATTAATTATAAGGTGCAATTTAATTAAGCGTCCTCTCTCACTACATCCACTTTCTACAGCAAAAGCCACAGGTTAATACCACTCCATATCCACAACTGATAAAGAAGAACGTTCTCAGACAATGCCCACCTCCCGCCAACACGGTGAGCTGAGGGTTTGCTGGTGGAGCTCAAGCTCCATCAGCCATTTCAAACATCTTCACCCTGAGTCTATTCTAAGAGCATTCAGTCTGGGAGCTTGTTACCAAGGGTTCAGTCTTCAGACGGATGCATCAGAAATGATTACCTCTACTTCCTGAAAAGGCAGCCCTTCTAAGAGAGCTAACCACACACGGGCTGAGATCTTCCTCTATGTTCAAAAGCTGCTCAGCCCCATTTTTGTCCAAGTAAACACATTTACTTAACATTACCAAAACCATAATAAGTTAGTCCATCAAATTAAAAAGCGGGAGAAGGTGCAACTTTGCTGCACAAATGCCACTGTGCCAGTGCTGTTGCTGTACGGGGCTCCCGACGGGCTGCTGGCTGCTGCCCTCACCACAGAGGTCCATCCATGGGGCAAAGTGAGAAGAAAGCAAGCACAGAGCACCTTTAAAGGCCAGGTTTTGCCCCAACACTTACAGAGGCACATTCGATGTGCGAGGCTGTGCTTTGCCTGCACAGGAATGCCCGCTGACTGCATTAGCTCTCTCTATTTTAAGGAGTGCATCCCTCTTAAGTCTAGATACCTCTCGTCTTCCTGCTCCTCTTCCCTGTACGTCAAGGATACCCATATCCCACCAGCCACGGAATAACGGACTCAATTTCTGCTCCTCTAAAGATGAGCAGATACTGCCTATCACATGGGAAAGTGGGAGATAAGTCACGTGCTATTGAAAAGAACCCATGATCTCACCACTGTAACTCCTCTGATCTTAGAAATAAGCTGGGTTTACAGGGTTATTTCCAAGGAGGCTCCAAGTCCTGCACTCAGAGCTGCCCTGTGGCACATGTGCTCTGCTCCATGTGAAGAGGCAGCGTCGTTGCCTGCTCTTGCCCTCTTCCCTTAAAGATGCATCTGGTTCTGCTGTGAACTTCTGTAACCAAAGGAACAGCCTTCATCCCTGCACAACATCTAGACAGCAGATGTTTCACAATCGGAAAAATAGGGAGATTCCAACCTTTCCTTGCTCAGAGCTCAAAAAAAGAAGCCTGGGAACAGTCACGCCTGCAGTGATCAGCACTGCACAACTCAGTCCCTCTTCTAAGGCCTCTATGACACTTGGAAGCACCTGGGTGGGCTTCCAAAAGCCCAGAAGAGCCAGGAGGACATGCCAGACTTACACCTGTCCTGTTTAGGCAATGAATTATCATTCCTATCACAGGGTCAAATCAGACATTCACCTACATCTATTCGGTGAATTTAAGAAAGTCTGAGTCCCACTTCTCAAACAGAGATTTAAAAACTAGTATGTGGGGAGAGAAGGAGGAACATATTTTGACAACCCTGAGAGATTCACATGCTTTTAGACCATATCAAATTTCAGGACCTAACTACTTTTACCTATCTTTTTATGAGAACTTACATTCATGAACATATTGTTAATGTGTTTAGTTACTACACCTCCAGAAAAGCAAAGGGGTGCTGAGCCTGCTGCTGCTAAGGGAGGGCACCGATGATCCCACGCAAGACTTGAAGTTCCGGAGAGATGTAAAAATACACTGCTGGGGTTGATGATGTTCCTGGCGCAACAGGAAGCCCACCAACTCCCACCTACTGCCACCAAGGAGACCGGCACAAGCTCATACACCTGTGACAGAGCTCTGGTGAAGCTCTGCAGATCCTTCCTCCACACCGTTGCTGTGGAAGTGTCCACTGGCCATTACTTCACAGCACAGCAACAGATGGGCATTTGTTCACGGGATGCAGGAGCAGGTGAAAAATGAAGCTGGGCTGACAGGCTTTTTGTCCAAGGGAAGTTGGACTTCGGGCAGGTGGGAGGAGAGGCAGCAAGGCATTGCGAGAAGAACAAGAAGTGGAACTGATATGAATCAATAATTTTTTTTTTTCTCTTTTAAAAGGATTCTTAAGCACAGTTACAAAAAGGGGGAACTGTCTTTTCCCTGGCTGGACTAAAACCAGAGAATGCATCTTTGTATCATCCACATCTTGTATTCTTCTGTTGAAATGCAGGGAAATGGAGGAATACAGCCCATCAGGTGCAGATTGATACCAAGAATCCTTTGCTGTTCCACAGACTTCTCGTAAGATGTTGGAAAGTAGCAACACAAGTCCTGTGAGAACAATGATGCAATTCGAAGAGAGAAAGCAATTCTAAGACGAAACAAAAGAGCAGCCAGCCCAGCAGCTATGATGAAAATGGACCCATGTCTGATGCCTGCGGTGAACACTACAGATCCAGAAATGGGAAATCATTATTAAAAGCAGAATTTTCTCTTATGCTCGTGACCTCGGCTAATTCTTTTGGCGGGGTTTCTCTCTGCAGAGACTTTTGCCCAAAGGACGTGCTAACACACAGGCCCAAATCGGGGCTGCATCAACATCAAGGCACAGAGTCTGAGGCAACTGCAACCATGAGGAGTGAAACAGGAGCGTCCACCATTTCCCGGGGCATTATCGCATTAAATAACACTCAGAGCCAGCCTGAGCTGCTCCTAATCCAGTCAGGCATGGATCTTTTTCTACTCAAACGGCTGACCCAGACTTGTGTGCCCAGGTGATATTTCAGCAGGAAGGCGCAGGGCTATAAATAGATGCTCTGCAGCTGAAAAACCCATCTGCCATGCAAGCTCTGCAGCCCTGTCTGGTGGCACAGGCTCCTGTTGCTGCAGCTGGCTTCAGCGGAAGGTGACCAAGGAAACAGGCAGGTTTACTGCAAGGATATGGACCCCACCTCCCACTGCCTCTGCTCTTCTCCGAGTCCAGGCCACCTCCACCACGCAAGCACCTCTCCCATCTGACTTAATCTTCTTTTTCTTCTTTTCATTCAAATAATTATGCAGAACAGTTGCAAAGCATAACAGAGGCAACAAAATACAAGTAGCTACTAAAAGCCAGGCAGCAACTCCTCAAAATGAAGTGAAAATAAGGATATGAAAATATGGTTTGACAGGCATGAGGTCTTGAGCAGTGGGATGTGATTCTTCTTTGGCTGAGAGCGTTTGCTCCATTGGCTGCTCGAAATCAAGGGGCTCAAGGGCCCTGTGGCAGCATGCAGGATGTCTGGTGGGCTTTCCAAAGCTAAATTTCAATTCCATCAATTCACAAGTGTGCAAAACGGATAAAGGAATTAGCGATGATGAGCAAATCTATTCTGTTCAGTCTTCTCTCCGTCCCATGAGCACATTAACTCGGTTAATACCACCAAGGAAATAGAGCCATTTAGTAAAACAAAGAGGAGGATGGGATGGAGCTGGCCCCCTGGGACAGCCACAGTGCCATGAGCTGGTAGGAAGGGCTCTCACACGGCAGTCATAGAATCATGGAATTATTAAGGTTTGAAAAGATCTCTAGGATCATCAACTCCGACTTTCATCCCACCATCTCCCTGACCCTTAGACCATGTCCCAAAGCACCACATCTACTCATTTTTTTAACACCTCCAGGGATGGTGACTCCACCACTTCCCTGGGCAGCCTGTTCCAATGCCTGACCACTCTTTCAGTAAAGAACTTCTTCCTAAGATCCAATCTAAACCTCCCCTGGCACAGCTTGAGCCTATTACCTCTTGTACTCCTGTCACCATCGGACACGAATTGAAATGCGTTTCCATCAGAGAACGTCTGTTCATCACAACCTCAGTCTTTTACAGAGACTGGCTGATTTTGAGGAAGCTGCTGTATGGTGCAGGCACCCCGCCAGCCTGCTTGCCCACCTGCACACCTGCCCGGAAGGTGCCCCTGCCCTCCCGAGATGCCCATTGCTGCCTCCTCCTTTTCCAGCTTCTCCATTTCTCTGCAGCTTGCCAGGACAAGCTATTGGGAGCCCGGGATGAGGCTGAGCAGCTCCACAGCTTCAGCATCCACTGCCTGCAAGCATCCCACCATAGGAGCCCACCTTACCCTGCAACACCATCCCTTGGGATGCCAGACCTCAATTTAAGACATGAGAAAAATTTAAGACAACCCCAAACCAAACAAAAATCAAGTCAGTTCAGATTTATCTTTCTTGTGCAACCTAATGTCAGTAATGACACAGCTTGGAAATATGTCACAGCCAGTGACTCAAAAGCCTGATTTTGAGCAGAAAGCTGGGAATCATGGGCTGCCTGATTCTAGTGGCCAAATACACTAGACAGAAGGGGATCAGAAAGACTGGATGTAAGTTATAGAAGTGTGATTAAATCAGATCATAATAGTAGAGAGAGGCCCCAGCACTGGCCAAACTACCATGGTGCTGACCAAACAGACAAGTGTATGTTATGGAATAACATGTTTCCTGAGCTCCTGCAATATATTTGGGAATAACCAGGGCTTTGAGCATTACCTAATCCTGAACAGTAATGTCACTCAAATACAAATGTGAGAGAAAAAATACAGGATGAATTTGGTGGGAGGCAAGCAAGGCACTGCACATAAAGTAAGAAAATCTTAGAGAGCCCGTGGGCAACCTCTGGCCCTCCTTCTAGCAATGAAGATTAAATAAATAAATGAACAGATGAGCCTAAGAGGAAGAATAACACATATTTGCCTTGTACTTACTGAAAAGTCATCGTCAGGGAATAATATCAGATCCTTAAACTGGTTATCCCCAAGATTTTTCTCAATCTCTGTGATAACAGCTTCATAATCCAAAGGCTCCAGGAGTTTGGGTTTTTCCTGCTGTGGAAAAAAAGGAAAAGATCAGGTAATCTCTACACTCAAGTCTGCTGTCCTCCTCCTTCATAAACTGAGGTCTGCCGCATTTTTCCTTTTTTACACCCAAGTATGAATAACTCCTTCCTCGCCCTGTTGTTCCCAGCTTGCTGCTGCTGAGCTCACATGAGAATGGTGGAAGCTGGGCCAGTTGTAACAGTCACTCTCCAACCCATAATTCAAGGACAAGCTGTCAGGTCATTACAGGGACCAAACCCATCTCATTAACTTACTTGTCATGCTCAGGAACACTCTCTTTCTTCATAAAAACATGTAGGCAAACAGATACAATTTGAATTGAACATAGATATGACTTTGAGAAATATGTTTTAGAATAAGTAACCTACTCATTTCTTCACTGCCTTACACAGTCCCACCTCTTGAACTGCTCGTAGCTTGTGAGGGCCACCTCGCTCAGTAATAATCCAAGGTTATTCTCCTGGAATAAACCATCTGGCATCCATCCCCATGGCTTCTCTTGTCAGAAACAGGACTGGCATCATTGCAATGCTACCATTATCGCCCAAAACAGGGGTAAAGTAAGAAACCACCACAGGAACAGCCAAACAAAAGTAAAGTCACGCTGTCTCGCGATACAACCCAAAAATAGAAAAAGAGAAACCCATCTGACATACTAGAAAACAGCAAACAAATGAAGAGTCATGTATTAGAATCACAACATCTGCTTAATTCAAAGAATTAACATCAGAAAGAGTTAATGACAAAGGGCAAGAGAACTGCTGAAGTGACTGAAAAGCAGGTGATGAGAAGAAGGGACACTAGTGGAAAGCAAATGCGGAAACACTTTTGCAGAGCACTTTTTCAGGCTGATGCAATGGTGGGCATTAAGTAAGTTGTATTTCCCCCACTGTTCTTGTGCAGTGCTATCCAGAATAATATAGTTTCCCTCCATCTCTCCTCCCTAAACCAAACCTGTTGGTGTACTGGAAAAGAAAGCTTTCACACCTTCAGAAAACAAGTTTCTCCAATGGACAGCTAATGATTCTCCATCATACTTGATTACACATACACACTTCTCATTCACATATGGTCCATTATACATACAGTGGTCCAAATATACAAGTCTCTCCCTCTGACTTCACTCTAGAGCATTGCTGTTTTTCCAGTAATTACAGTCATCTCAAGATTTCACCCCAGCCCTTGTGAAGGGTTTCCTTTCTATATTAAGCTGAAGACTCCCTTTGGTTTCAGATGCATCTATGACAAGTTTAATTAAGTGTCACTGACACAGCCACACAAAATAGATTAAAAACCTGATATACACATTCCCAGAAAGTTATTCAAGTGCTGAGACCTTAATGACAGAACTGCAGAATAACTCAGGACCTCTGTGGGTCACCTTCTCCAACACCCTGTTCAAAGAAGGGCAAGTTCAATCAGGTTGCTCAGGAACTTATCCAGATGAGTCTTGAAAATCTCCAAGGATGGAGATGCAATTTAAAAAGTTCAAGCTGCTCCTTCAGCAGTTCAGTCTACTAACTCTCTTCTCAGTCTGTTAACTCTATTAGTCCTGTTGGCCAGCTTAAGAGTTAATAAATTCTAAAAATCATTAGCATTGACAAGCCAAAAGCACTATCTTCAACTACAACTCCCAAGGAACCCCTAAAAGATCTGTCAGTATGAATAAAATAAAAAGGGATTCTGACACACAGATAGTGCTAGATTCCTTCCTAGGTGAATATGGAGACATAGAAGGACAGTTGTCCGTCTTGCCTTAGAGTTACAAAAGGGACATTGAATTAGAAATAAAACTTGGGATTAACAGAAAGAAGAAACTTATCTAGAGGACGGCCACTGTAAAACACAAAAGATCCAAAAAGCAGCTTTAAACTTTAATTTAGATGCTGTGACAGGGCTGTACACCAGTGTGAGATGTTCAGGTAAGACAAGGCACTCTACTAGGACACATGAGACTTCACATTGACCCAGCCATGTTAGCTTAGGCTGTCCCAAGCAGGTACTTGGCCCTGACCAGTACCAGCTGACACATTAACATCCAGTTCTGCTCAAGAAACACTCGGGTTGAGTAGCAGCCATCTATTTCTCAACGAGGTTTCAGTCTGTTGTTTACCAGCAATGTGCTCATCCAGCCACCTCACCATGCACAGCTCGCTCTTAGTTTCCTTCCAAGTTACATGAGTCACCACAGTGTCCTTTAGCCATGATTTTGAGACTCTACTTCATTAAATCTAGCATTATATCTATTTATTAAATATTCCTACACAGACATAAGTTTCAAGGAGCTGAATCACAAAGAAGAAACACCAGTGCCCGCAGAGCGCACCATCCCTGCTGTACTGCTCATCTTGGGAGCAATGTCCAGCTCGGAGCAAAGTTCACTCAGTCCAAATGTAGCAGAACGCAAACCTGTAGTAGCATAACTCTTTACCTTCAGGAGGAAACCTTATAGCAACCACTTAGAAGAAAACTCAAAGTAAAAGTGAAAAAATACATGCAGTGACCTTTATGAGGTACGAATGTTTCACACAGTGTTTCCTGCATAGCAGTTTCACCAAAACACATATGTTTTCTGCAGAACACTGACTACACTGAGAGACTTCCCTTCCTAGAGCAGATACTCTTGGGCTAAATGTTTTGCAACAACTGCAACCTTTAGGAAGTCAGACGTGCCACTGAAACTGTAAATATTCAGTCTTCAAAACCAGAGACATGTCAACACAGTATTGCTCTAGGTCAGATGCCCTCTGGGAACATCATGAATGTTAGCTTTCAGAATCTCATAAAAAAAAATGTAGTCAGCTAATGACAGAAGTAGCCACCTTCCTACTGAAGTCATAGACCAAGAAAGAGCTGGGGAATCCCATAAATCTTGGGACTTTTCTTGAAATATGGGGGAATCCCATAAAAACGTGTGGCATTCACAGGTTCTCTATGCCAATGGAAAGCACCCTTCTGCTGGGGCTGGCAGAATGAAGGTTTTCCTTCTTCCCCTTGGGAATCCCTGTGAGGTCGAGCTGAGCTCAGCTACATCTCCTTCAAAAGGAACATCAGGCAGACATTCAGATGCTGGTAGAGGCAGGGTAAGCTGTGTCACGCTGGCCTCTCTTTTCTCTTCAGAAGCCGGCAGCTCTCAGCCAGCCACTCCTGATCGCTGCCCAAAACAGCCCAGGGGAAAACTTCTCCTTGGCAGCTGCAAGGTCCTTTACGTGAGGCAAGAATGCAAGTCGAGAAACCCCCAAAGCAGAGAAGCACAGCACGCATATGAGCATTGCTGCTCCTAGCACTAATTCTTCTGCTCTTGGTGCTGATCTGATAGAAACGTTCCAGCAGATGTTAACAGAGAAGCCTTAGGAGAAAAGTTTACACATCCAAAATGTAACTGGATGTAAGTAGAAGTGACATTATCAAAATGACTGCCAAACCTTTCAGTGAAGCACTCCAATATTTATGGTGATGTTTTCCTATTGATGCAATGACAAATGCCATTCTTCCTTCTATGGCATCACAGCAAAATCCTGGATAAAATGCAACACCGTGTTACACCACCTCCCATAAACCAGAGGTGGGAGAACAGCCCAGCCTCGTCAGGGCACCAGCTGCAGAGATAAATGTTCTTCGCTCCCTGCCAACATTGTGCAGGACAGCACAATAAACATGACGCTTCTGTCAATGCTGCGTGTTCTTACCAACCCCAGCGCTACGCAACGCGGACACCAGCTCCATCCTTTGCAGAGCTTTGGCAAAGCTCAGCCCTGCAAGGCCTGGTGGTGAGTTTGTGATGGAAGGAGCAGCCTGTTCATTAGTGGTCTATCTTCTGGGGAAAGCATGGAACGGCTGCTCGGTTCTCTCCTCACAGGCAGACAGAAGCAGTGGTGCTGGGATTAGCAAATGTCTCCCTGCAAGCACCAGCAGAGATTTGTAAATGAGTAGGGCTGATTTAAAGCTATTTTAATAACCATAGTGCTGCCTCTTCTCAATTTAACTTGTCTGCTCTTTTTGGAAGCAGACCAATCTAGCAATCTGCGCCAAGATCGAATTATGCTGGCTCAGATTTTTATAATGTTTTTTATGTTCTCTATCTCAAGTGAGTAATGAATTACATGTAGCTGTACTGAAAGGGCTGTGAATACGTCTAGTGAAAAGGCATCTCCAACACCTCACCTGCTACAGCAGTCACAGCAGTGCCGCTCACTTCACACCCCAACAGTGCTATGTAACCCTGTACATCGTTGAGCCAGCTTGTCCTAACTCTTCCTGAATAATGGAGAGATCTTTGATGAGCACTGGAGACACCAGCACACAGGGATAACACTATGTCACTTCACGTGGGTGAAACCAGCACAGATTCCACCCGTGACGTGTGGCTTGGTTGCCATCATCTTCTGGTCTGCGTACAAAAGCATTATCATTCCCAGTATTAATTACCAAAAATAGCCACAGAAATGATTTTACAGGAACAGATAGGGTACCTGTCTTGCCTCCAGCTCCACAGACGCTTGTGCAATGATGCTAGTACCCATCTTCTCTTCCTAATTATAGGATAAAATGACTTGCCTATCAACCTCCTGAAGTCGTATTTTTGTGAACACTTACTAAAGGAGGAAATGATGTAACTGAGACCAACAGTCTCTGGATAGTCATCCCAAGCACTTCCCCATTCTAAAAATAAACCAGACCAAATGCAATGATTTTCTAATGTTTTAATGACATATTATTCCCAGACACCAAATCCTGAGTATCTAAAATTTACTGAATCTAATACAGATGTTTAATTTATTCTCTTCCCCATGCCAGGAAGAAGAAAATGACAGAAACAGCTACACAGAAAGAGTTTAAGCTGGTGGACTTCAGTTACCTGGGCTAAAATACCTCGATGACAGGAGGATCCACTGTGTGCCCATGAAAAGAGTCACAAGAATCGTGATGGCCAGACTGGTCAAGATCAAGCAGGATTCTTGATTTTGTATTTCATCCAAGCTATGGCTTGTCTAAAGTCACAATTCATTCTAGTATACACTTGAAATACTGAAATGGGCAGACAAGCAGGAGAAAGGGCCACTTACTGAAATAACAGCATCACCTTCCTTCATTTTTTATAGACTTCTCAATGATGCTATTAACTAAGCCTGATCCTACTAAAACTCACAACAGCAAATTAAATTACTTTCAGGATGACATCAATGTGAAGTGCTTTTCACACTTACCGTTCTTCCTTTCCTTTCCCCAGTTCAATACTGTCTCTGGCATAGTACATGACTTTATATTAACCATATTAAAAAAAAATAAAATCTATGTAGTTAATTTTATTCCACCAGGGTGGGCCAATTTAAATTAAACACTTCTTCACCAAGCCTGTCCAAACCGAAGCTAAAGAACAGTTGGGACTCCAGAACTTTTGGAGAAGATAAAGCATAAAGGTAAAGCATAAAGGCTGAATTTAACCCTGTCTTTGGCCACATGAGCGATAGAGGCTGCCAGCAGCTCTGAGGTCACCCAGCCGAGTATCCACGGAGCTGAAGCTGAGGCTAGAAAACCATTCGCTTCTTATGGAGTCCCCAAAACTTCTGCTTTTTGTGGGACCAGCGCACATCTCCATTCACCATTAGGCAGCAGAACAGGTTGATGCCCAGGGTGGTTTCCACGGGACGGGTACCTGCAGTGGGTGCACGCTGTCCCTCACCAGCTGGGCTGGTGGGTGAGCAGCCGGACAAGCCAACGCGCTCCGGCAGCGCCTGCACCTGGAGAGCAGAGCCGGCACAGCCACGCAGGGTCTGCTGAAGAGATTCGGGGAGAGGACAGGGAAGCGCAGGCAGAGAGTCCCTCCTTGTATTTTAGCTCTTGCCATTTTTACGATTGCTCAGCCTGGTTTGCATCATTTACAGTCAACAAACTCTCTGGCCACATTACAAAGGCTACATTTCGCTCAGTATGTGATCCACAGTCAACAAATTTATTAAAATCAGTGGTAAAAAGAAAATTTGCTGTGATGCCCCCCTCCCTTTCAGCCTAAAAGACATTCTCTTGTCAGGTCCAAAATGTTTAATTTGCCATGTCTTTCAGCAAAGCCTGGAGAGTCGCAGCTGGGCAGGATCCAGCCAGTCTCTCAGGGCTGCGCAGACAACTGCCACACTCCTTGGCGATGCCAACATGCCAGTGAATTGCATTAGGGGCATCGCCAGTTCCCACAAGATTCTGGTACTGAGAAAACAGCCAAGAATGACAAAAAGATTAAACCCCCCCAATTCCTACCAATTCAGAAGAGAGTCTCCAAAGCGCTACAGTACCTACCAGCCTAAGCAGTGCGAAGGGAAGGAAACCTGTGGAAGATCCTGCTGGGAACAGAGTGAAAAGTCATTTTCTCTCATTAAAGCCTCTCTATTCAAAGAAAATCCTGATTGACATCAATAAGGGATTTGCTAGTCTAAATGAGACTTACTCTGTACAAATACAGCGTGGAGGGCATGGATCCTAATTGCTTACATTGGAAATTACCCTTGTTTTGCGGATCAAAACCTATAAAGGTCTATTATTCATATTTTCCAGCTTTAAAAGTTACTGTAAGAGAACTCAGTGTGTGAAATACATGAAAGATGGAAAGCCCTCTTATCTAGATGAGTGAACTCA
The DNA here is from genome assembly GCA_013400335.1 of Eurystomus gularis. NCBI lineage: Eukaryota > Metazoa > Chordata > Aves > Coraciiformes > Coraciidae > Eurystomus > Eurystomus gularis. The sequence goes on from VZZY01002070.1 coordinate 144,786, forward strand.
GCTCGTTTTCATTGTAAGAGCCAGGCCAGCTGCAGCCATCGGTGACTTTGGTGGCATGCAGTCACGTAACATCTCCAGCAAGCTGACCAAGGAACGACCAGCGTTACAACTGCTCAAACCACAGAGACCTGTTCTCAGGCATCTGGGAGTGACCTATTCTTTCTACTACCTTTCATTTCTCAACTTAGAATCCATTGTTGCTCTCGTTATGAATTTTGAATGCACCAGGCCAGGTCAAAACGTGCAAGCCCCAGAGGGCTGGAGGTTCGGCAAAACCTGCCTGTTCAGTCACTAGCACTCGCCATTTAGATAGAACTGCCAATCTAGCCTGCAAAATATTCAAGGTAACAAGAAAACAATTTACTTGTGCTCTGTGTTTATGCAATAGCTGGAAATCCTTTTTAGGTAAGAGATAAACCAATTCCATTTAGTCAGAAAATGACTAAAATCAGCACTGCCATGCCACTGACAACAAGACCTCTAAAGGTCTTAAATGAACTTTCGTGTCCTGGCTTTTCAAAATGTCAAAAATGACAGCTTCTAAATAGTAAGTCCTTCTGAAGCCTAGACTAAATATTTGCCCACAGGTCACTTCAGGGGAAAAACAAGAAAGTCTTGTAAAGTATCTCAAGGGTTGTTTCTTTAAGTTTAATTTACACATACCCATAAGCTGGCAACACTCACCCACTTCCCTCCCCTTACCTGACCTTAGCTAGAAAAAACCCTGCAGTTACAGCAACAACAGGTTTTCTTTGAAGCTACCACGCCGAATCTGTTCATAAAATGAGCAAGCAAAAGCCAAAGATGTGATTCCCTCATCTTCAAACAGACATCTGACCAGCCAGGCAGGATGCACTGGGAGGGGACTGGGAAGAGGGTATGGAGCAGTGGGTGAGCTGGGTGAGCGGGGAGGACCTTCCACTGGCCACTTGCCTCCTGAGCCATCACTTCACCCCAGGGAAGGAGTGAGTTGTCCTGCCCCAGGCACCACAAAGGGGATGCTGGGAGCGAGGCCAGTTCAGCTGTTCTGCAAATGCTCTCTGTGTATGCAAACATAGACACACGTATATTTAAGTTCACTATGGGGAAAGAAACATTGTAGAGTAAGGAAAACCTCCTTTAAAAAACATGGATACTCCCAGTTTTTGCCCTTAAGTGACACTCAGATGATCCTACAGCAAAGGTAGAAATCCAGCTCTGAGACCTACAGCATCTCTACAGCAATAATAGACCTGTTTATAGCAAGGAGATCAGACCGAACCAGTGCCCTCTGTACACACCGGCTGAAGAGGGAGATGGAGGCACCTGCCCAGGGTCTGCTGTGCACAGCTCAGGGAAAGACCGAAAACTCGAACACATCCTGCTCTGATGCTGAAGACCTTTGATCATGTTGTAAGTCAGATGATAAAGTTGCGACACAGTGCATACGCAAACCACACTGCCCATTTTCACTTACATACTAAAATTCAGAGGCATGAAGTCCTAGACCTGCACACTGAGCAAACAGCTTTTCTGAAAGGGGCTTAACCACTTCAGAGGCCCCTGAAGCAAAAAAAAAAACAACAAAAAACCCGACAAAGATGTTTGCATTAGCTCTGAATAAACTTTTCAAAAATAGCATTTGACTTCTAGAGAGTACTTAGTAATCAGTCCTGTAGGGAAAATCTCCTACGTGCTGTTCCGCTTCATTTTACTCAGTGAATACCTCCCTTTTTTACCTACACCGCGGTTACTGATCTCTTCATGAGTTCTCATCCACGATGATGAGATATTATCCACGCTATATGAGAAAATCATTGTAAGTATTTCCATGGAGGCTCTATCTGTAAGAATCAGTATCAACTATACAGGACCACCATAAACTCAGCTCTCACAACAACATCAGAATTACAATTGTTCCCTCGGCATCAACCACCCTCCCAATCAATGACCCAGCGAGCAAGTCATGGACACACAGAGAACATAAACGAGAGCAAAAATCTGGTCAGCCACACTGAGCTCGATCAACAACCTACAATCAATTAAAGCTAATCAGATCATAATTAGCCTTACAAAAACAAGGGAGTTTCCAGCAAATAATACAAGCCCATCTAGAGGAAGTACAGGTCTAAATACAGTATAATAAGAAATGCATCCCACATAGGGTACCCACACACAAAAGCCTTTCCAGCTGCAGTGGGAGCTTCCTCCGCTTTGGAACCTGCGGCGTGGGAGCTGGGGAGGACTGATGCATGAAGGAGAGATTGGCTCCTCGTTGACAGCAAAACGTGCCCCTAGGGCAAAGATTTAGCATGCTCCAATTATAAAATATTGGGTAGAAAGATGCAGGTCATGAGCCACACAAGTAAAGCCAAGTGTGCCCGCCTTTCCCGAGGGCTAAACAGAGTATTGAGAAACCAGCTCGCAGGGTAACGTGACACAGTGACCCCACCTCAGTCTGGCTTGTCTGAAAGGCACAGAAATCAGAACCAGCAGCTTCCCCGGGAAACCCAGGTTCTGCTGCTGCTGCTGCAGCGGCCACTGCGCACGGAGGGAACCACACGCCTCGGATGAAGAAGGCACGTCACCTATTTCCACTGTCAGGCTACAGGCACACAGTTACGAGCACTCAAAGTTTTAGGTTAGAGCACAATACGTTTTGTTGATTCTCAGAAATCACAAGAATGTAGAGGTGCTTTGGCACCACTACATTGAACACGATTGTCATCTCAGGATACAGGCCAAAATGAACAAATACATAAATCATCTGCAAGCAGGCCACTGATTTATTGTTATTATTCGTGCTTTGTTTGATTTCCAGCCATGCTTTCCTGTAAGGTTTCAGACACTTCTGGTGAGCGCATTCACGTATAGTCACAATTTGTACAATAATTACAAAAATCCCTCCTAACCAGGGCAGAAGAGGGTAAGTCAAGCAGTGGCCACCTCCTACCAAAGTCTCACAAACTGCCAGGGTTAGATGCTTTCAGCACCACCATGAACCTTAAACTCAGAACTTTGCCCGTACACCAGTAGCCCAGGGCAGCAGGAACTACATTGTAAAGTAGCCTTGTCAAAAAGATCCATTTCTGGATAAAACATCCACCCAAAATGGCAGCTAGTCACAAGTAAAACCTGAACACCCTACTAGATGAACCACAGACCACCTTCATAAATCTGTGACCAAGTGTTACAACTGTAAAGCTATTTTCCTTCCTATTTGAAAAAGTTAATAAGAATAATCTTCTTTGGTGCATTATCACAGATTCTTTACTGCCCTGGACATGCAGGATGGCCTCGAAGGAGCCTCCAGAATGCACACATAGACAAAAACATTGAATATGCAAAACTACAGAAGAAAACCAAACACCAAGAAAAGGATCAATCACCTCGAAATCATTCTTGGGGAAGCCATTAAGCATTTGGCATCTCTCCAGTGCACTGTAAAGCAGCCCTTGCCCAAGGCTTCTCAGCAGAAGGCTCTAGAGGCTTTACCTGTGCTAGGCTGCAGTTTCTGTTTCAGGCAGGAAGACTGAGGCACAGTTAAAATGTTGGTGGCCCAGTGGCACACAGCCAAGGTTCGGGAGCCACAGCCCTGGCCCAAAGAATCATAGAATCATTTAGGTTGGAAAAGACCTCTGGGATCATCAAGTCCAACCTTCATCCCAATGTCTCCTTGACCCCTAGACCATGTCCTGAAGCGCCACATCTACTTGTTTTTTGAACACCTCCAGGGATGGTGACTCCACCACTTCATTGCTGGCAAAATTGCCGTCAACCTTGCAGGGCAGAACCTCACACCAGCTTTCCACCAAGGCCTCTGGAGCGTTCTCCACTTGCTGCCTGCACAGCAGGACAGTGGCTTTCTCCTCCTGGCCTCGAGAGGCTTGAATCACCCACAGCAGATAGTGAGGTCTGAAGGAGCACAAAGTAACTTTCTACTCCAGAAGAAGCATTATGGATTTTCATGGACCTACCAAGTGCATGTTAGCAGGTGCCAGAGACTACCACACAGTGCTTGCTCTCGATACAGGTCTGATGGACAACGCAATGCTATACGAGTTTCCCTAATGCACTGGAGTTATGCAAACTTCTAAACTCCCCATCCTTCAGCCTCAGACTTTGGTAATCATCCTCTAGTGCTGAGTACCCCATCACACAGGTTGACGAGGCTCAGTCAATTCTATGTACCCACCAAGGAATAAATCCTACCCTCACCTACATGTAGTGTTTGACCCACCACTTTCTCAGCCAGTTCACAGCAGAGATGGCAGACAAGGTGCATACTCACGCAGCTCAATCTGTGAATTTCTCCTTGATTCACCCGCCTAACAGTCCTTTTCCTCCTCCGCAGTTCACTGGGCTCCCTTCTGAACCTCCCACGAAAGCTCATTGTATCCGTAGGAATCCAAGCAGCAAAGAAATCTCACTGTACAGACCGTGCTCCTTGAACCTCTTTCCTCCAGCAGCCTCAGCACAGCAACTGGAAGCTGCCTGTGCTGAACAAGGGGGAAGTACGTCTAAAACTTACATGCTGTATCCACAGGAACTGAACAGAAAGAAGAAGAGAACCAGCAGTAACTAATTTCTTCCTGTGAATAATAATCTGCTATCAAGGCAAGAGTGGTGTCTCGGTAAGCCATGAATACACCCTGGCCCGCCTCTAATGCAAATCAAAATAGGAAGTTGTAGAAATGCTTGCAACTGAACATCTATCTTTGTCTCAAGACCCGTTACATCCTTTCTCCTCGCCACCCTCCTCAATTCGAAAGCCAAACCGGCTGCACTCTTCCTTCATGTGCACGTACATCTGCAAGTGAGAGAAGGACATTCTCAGAAGAGCCATCTCCTGCTGAGACTCTCAGCAGCACTTCAGCCGCAGGTTCTGCTGCCCGGGCTCTGCTCCTCTCTGCTGTGGACCAAGGCAACAGTTCCCCTTTCAAACAGCACGAAACATAAGGAAGAGGAAGTGCCCTGCAAATTCTTAAATCTGCAGACAGCTATAAAAATGGGAAAATAGAGAAATTTGTATGCTAATATCCAAAATGTTTTTTTGACTTGCATAAACTGGGTTTTAAAAGTGATCGTCACCTACCAACTAAGAAAAATCACTGCTAACTTCAACCTGCTCTCTCCTCAGGTGAGAGTGGAGCTGCCAGACAGAGCCTGTTCCCCAGATGCCCCACACAGGGGCAATCACAGCAGCTCCCCAACAAGTTAGGAGCCCCTCACTCAGTGCCTCAGAACCTGGGAGCAGTGATTGGGGCAATCAAACTGTTCTTAAGGCCAAGCAGACTCGCCCAACGCTCGGTGTCCAAGGGCTGGCAGGGCACAAAGGTCCTTTAAAGGCGAACAAACCTCCTCTAGTGCTACACACGTGTGCACACACACACAGCCCCTTTTCTTCTCTGTCCCAGCTGAGGATCCATCCTGCTGCTGCAGCAGAGCTGATTCCTCCGTGCACACAGTCTGTGTGGGGCACGCACTAGGGTTTTTATTTTGACTTAATATCATTATCTTCGTCATTTAGCTTTGCCTTTGAGAAGATCACCTCCTTTATACTGAGTCCTACCAGCCTACACTGCGACTCCTTAACACAGATTTCGCTGTCCTCCTCTGGAGTGGTGAAAAGCATCTGTGTCTGGCACTAGAAGACCAAAAAGACAACAGAAACCCTTTGCCAAGGTATGCACACATTTCAAGTGGCTACCAACACAGCACCGCAGCATTAACCAAGTTGGAACCACCCTTGTTCTCTTCCAAACCACCATGCTATCTATACAGAGTCCCAAGTGCCCCGCACATAACACAGTGCCAAGACAAGAGGTCCTGGCCAGAAGTTAAATTTAATGCTGGATCCGTCAGCTCTGCTTAACTTTAAGCAGGTACCAGTTCCACCCCAAGGCTCCTTCACCTCCTTTCTGTAACTCGCCTAGACTGACCCCAGCTCCATCTTCTCTCTCAGGAAGGCTCTCTCCAGCTTCCTGCCTCCAGCAGCACTGAGGAGCCCTTCCAGGGCATCCTCTTCACCGAGATATGGGTCACCCCCACTTCCTGAAACTTTGATGAACTTGTGTTACTCCCAAATAATACAAAAGTTGATCTTTGGTTCAAGTTTCCAGCTGGTCTTTATCCAATTTATTCCACTGAGTATCTTTTGTGCAAAGGATTATCATTCCTAGTATTATTAAACCTCATTTATTTCCCTATCTCTGACAGCCAGTTTTTCAGGCTCAATGCTAGAGTGTTGTATTTTCTTAGCACCAAGGCATTAAGAGGTTGAGGCAATGAAATAACAAATAAGCCACAGCCTTCACACAGAGATAAAAATAGAACTGACAGTAAACAACTGCAAATAAAGATCCCACTTTCTTAGATCTGTTTCAAATGCAAATCCCTCCACACTTGTAATGGGGAACAACATCAGCAGTCGACTGTCTAATAACGCTTTGTCCTGAAGCACAAGTACAAAGCAAACCTCATTAGCATCAGCGTGACTGTAAAAGATTTCCTAGTTTTTCCTCAAAGACCTCCCTATCTGATTAGAGATACCGGGAACTTTAAGATGACCACAAAATTAGTTATGTTAATATAAATAAAGCTCCTGTGCTGCTGTTAAATTCACAACCATTACATATAAAGTGAGAAGTGTTATCCTCACCTCAAGTGATGCCAAGCAAGGAGGTATCTGGTCACAGAAATCCACAAGCCTTGGTTTATGTTTGTGAACTGCTGTATCCAATTCATAGAGCCAAAGTAAGGACACAGAAGCACTTCCAAAAATAATAAAATATCTGAGGTAGTCAATTCAGTGTGTCTAGCTGGCTGTGCTGGACATTTGCGTCTGTTCCCAGCATTTTGAAGAAACTTATTAATATCTAGATAGGAAAAATAACAATCTTTGGTATCTCTACCCTGCTAGGGAACAGCCATGCGCTCCCTCGCTTCAGAGCCAGAGCACCCCGTTTTCTGAGAGGGGTCATGAGTTCATTAATAACTTTTTTTATTCTCTTCCTTGGATTTCTTCCAGAGCTTCTGTCCAACTTAATTTATTTCCCCCTTAGATCTATTCCCTGCCATGCTTCGTTGGCTTCGGTTTGACCCTGTGATCTACAGCAGTATGTAAAAGTGCACTGCTGGACCAGACAGACCCACTGCGACAGCATGGCAGGAGATCATCGGGAAATGGATGGTGCTGGCGCTCTGCTAGCAGCCACGGAATGATACAAAGATTCCGTTCCTCAAGAGTGCATCTTCAGCTAACAAAAAAGACACTCCAAACTAGGTGGAATATTTGAGTGGGGTGTAGCAAATACCAAATGCACCACACCGTTCACCTAAAATCATATAGTCTATCATTGCCCACCAAGAAATGATTGAGAAATGACGCTTCAGGTAGCCATGGTTTTTTTTTTTTTCCCTTCAAATTTAGAGAGAAACACACTAATCGCATGCAAAAATCAAAGTCATCACAAGCCTCAGGGGATGAATGCTTCCCTTCAGCCCAGGGCTTCTGTCTGCAAGCAAGGCTCAACAAACATCTTCTTGACTTATGCCCCTGCATACATATAAATAATTGCACATCCACAGGCATCACTCACCTCATCCTGACTTAGGCCTTTTGCTTAACCGATTTGAGCAAGGCAGCTGAACGAACAAGTGAATTGACTTCTCTGCCTCTTCCAGGCGTGTTCCGCAGCGGTTTGTGAATGCGTGTAAAAGCCGCCTCTTCCCTAAAGCCTGATGCTGGACAGGTACAGCAGATCATGGCACCGGGACCAGAAACACAGCAGCTACCAGGTAACACAGAGACCCCTGGTCACCTCCCACCGAGTCCCAGGGTCACCACGGCCTTGGGGGGGGAAATCAAGAAGAGACGGTCTTTTGGAATTAAATTTTCAATATTGGTCTACGCTTTGGAAAGGTTTTGTTTTCTTAAAGAGGGTGAAAATGTAAAATGAAAACAATTTAACAGAAAAGTAAAACAATTTAGTTAGAAAAAAACTACACACGAAGCAACCTTGTGCAGAGTAACTCTGGTATTGAATCAACTGGAAGCGAATGATATTGTTTGGTGAGAATTGTGACCCCACTCATGGTCTAACAACTTCAGCCAAAACATCACTGTTCACACACAAACCCCACGTGAAGTCCTTGGAACAGCTGATGCTTGTGCTTTGCCTCCAAATCCACAAGGCCAGCTCTGACCAGACAAAGTGCTGGGAACCCACCACGGTGAAAACCACAGCAGCACCCAAGGTGAGCTCTCCAAAGCAGGGCAACATGTCCCCACACAGACATCCATGAAAAGAAGCCACCTGTGCCTGTCAGACCTCTGCTAACAGATCTTTGCAGGCAACGGTCTGCTATGTAGGTGGCTCCACCAATGCCAACCCATCCCTTTTCTCCGTGGCCTGACAGTGCGCTGATGGCCATGATTCCTTCCTCCGGGCCTCCACCTTTCCACCATGCCCCAGATTTTAGTGCACTCATGCAGAAAAGATCTATGTGAGCTGGCGAGATTCCTCTGCAGCTGCAGGTACCCCTGAAGGGGGTGAGGAGAAGACCTCGGGAGGGGCACCTCCACAGCTCCCAGCCTGATCTCACACCCAGTGCTCAAGGGTCCTCACAGCGCCTCAAAATGGTCTTGAGTTTGCTGATTACATCCACTTCCTACCCCTTTGCTGATGTTACAGCTCCTAAAACACATCTTGCTGTTCTCCTGTTTGGGAAGCAGGCTCAGGGGAGCCAGCATCCACCCATCCCTCTCTGGGAACACCGCTCCATGTGCACAGCTTCCATCAGCAAACCCCATGAGAATATAGATGCAACAGCAGCATCATTCCTGCAGCTTTCCAAGCTGGAAACCCAGCCACACCAGGCATGACTATAAAACATTTCCTTGCTGGTAGACAGCCTTGGAGAACCTGCTGATGCAACCCCAAAGGCCTACAGCTATGGCCACCCACAGATCTCACGCTTGCAGCCGTTTCTTGCCTACTCTCTCCAGGTATCTTCGCCCAGGTCAGATAGAAGTAGGGCTACACTTATTCTCCTTAGCAGACAAAATGCTGCTCCTCGCACCAGCAATCAGGCTGGAAGAGTAAACTTTCCATTAGCAACGTTGTCCTGCTGATGTGTACAAAAGCAAGATACGCAATTACGGTAATTTCTTCTCTAGTTTGATCCATTGGGAAATTTCAGACAAACATTACCCTTTTGTTTTCATCTGCTTGGACTGGAGTCAGTGCTTGATAACAAAACATAGAGTGATGAAGGGCCATAAGAGGCGATTAAATAATTCAATCATCTAAATTTACTATCTCCAGACACGTCGATGCCGCCACTGATTTCAGCTTCCGCTGCATGATTTCCTGACTGTAGTTCTCCTACTTGCTATTCGTGTCTATGCTATGTCGCAGAAATGATTTTTCTTTACTAAGAAGAGCTCCGATCAGACAACATCTGGTTTATAAAAAGAATCCACATTTTCCACCCAATTTTCCAGCTGGAGTCACTGAAGCAAAAGGAGGTCAGGCAACCCACTTATTTACTCAAGGTCACGATCACCATCCACAATGCCATAATATTGATAGAAGATAGCCTGGGATCGTAAGGAATTAAGAAAGCAGCTGCATACAGTAATTCACCATCTAGATCCTATAACTGACAGCTAAATAGTGGCATTTTGGAAGAGAGAAAAAGCACACCTATTTCAAAAGCAGATAAGCAAGATTATTTTCTTATTTTAGTGGAAAAGGAGGGAGATATAAAGCCCCACAGGCCAGATTTAAATTTGTTTGGTATGTGGAAAAGAGAAGACAACTTGCAGCCTTTCAATATTCCCATCTTGTACCGATCTCCTGGAACATGGAAAGTGGAACAGCGGAGTCTAACAGACAGCACCAACACCTGATACAGAACTTCTCACTCTGACACAACTGTCTGTACACCCAGAGAACCGCGTCACCCTTCCAGGCTTTGGTTTTCATTTCTTAATTAAAAACTGCTAATCCTAATTGAGACTTACAACAAATGTGCAATCTTCTGTGATCTTCCAGTTCCAGGAAGTCTGTTCGGGATTGCACGTGGGATTAAAGCCCTCCCAAGACGCTACTACAGAATTCTGCTATGGAAGGACAGATCAAAAAGCCAAATTTATTTCTGATTCCTCAGCAAGCTGGAAAGCAGGACCAAAACGATGTCATTCTTAACACAGCAAAGCTGCTCTAAGCTTCCAGGTCCCAGCCTCTGCAAGGCGGAGAGCTGAATCACACTAATTCCTCCTCCTTCGCCATCTCTGGATTACTTTCTCTGACGAGATGAGTGTAACCCAGTATTCCTGCCCTTGTATCTCTCCCCATTCCCATGCCTTGCTTTTTGTACCCAATATGCAGAGATGAGCCCCTGCACCTTCACTCTTGGTTTACCATCAAAACCTGAACTGGTCACCAACAACATTCAGTTGGTTGTTTTTTTTTTTTAAATTTGGAAATTCTGGGGTTTTTTTTTAATTTTGAAATTCTGGAAAGTCCAGAAAATTCCCTCTTACTGTAGAAATAGCTGGAACATCCTGAATTCTACTTCTATTAAGCTCTGCTTGAGCTGGATACAAAAGAATTGGTCAGGAAATTGAACCTAAGAGGTTAACTTCTGATTTCCTACCAATAGAGACAACAGCCAGGCACATACAAGTGCCAGAAAAGGATGTGGACAGGAAATAAAGCGGAGTTTGCTGCAGTTCCCCCTCACTCAGCTCCTTGTTCTGTCTCAAACGCTGCAGACATGCTCTGGCTCAAGGAGCAAATCCTTTTGTGAAAACATTTCCAAGAAATACAGTTGTCTTTTGAATGCATTTCACGAAAAGCAATGTTGAGCCACCAATTCAGATCCTTTTTGCAGGCCCATGTAACTTAAAATCGTCTTTAATTTTGTTTAGAAAAACCTGGCATGCACTTAAAACATGCAAAAGCTTTTGGCAGCTTAAAAATACTGTGCAAAGAAACTTCTCAGTGGGAGCTGGTAAAAACTTTTATGTCAACTCATCTCTCAAACATTTCATTTGGGCAGGTCCTTTTTGGTGCATTCTTCAAGAACTGGCTTTTTTATATAGCGGAAACATTTCAGAATGACATTTTGTTAACTGATATTTACAGTTTCAATTAGATCCAGAGAAGTAAGGCAAAAATACATTGGTACAATTCCAGGCTTGGATTCAGCTTTATCTTTTATATGAAAAAAAGAGAATTAAGCACGTGTCAGGGAATATTTCTATTATTTCCAAAGAGCTCTTCAATTCCAAAGGTGTTTGTGACATTTCTCTGTACTTCCACACATTCTGCTAAAATGTTTTGTATTTAGAGAACTGTCTGAGGAATGGGTGCACTCCCCATCAGAGCTGCTTGCTCGGAGGGTTTCTGCACAAAAGGAGGTGATGGATGCACAAACATTCCCATCACAAATCCTTCCACCACTGGTGTCTTTGCTACCTTGTCAGCAGAAGCATAATCCAATGCTGCAAGGGGCAGATGGTCCTCAGGAAGAACCAGCTGCATTATGAACCACAAAATATATTGTTTGTCTGAAATGCTGCAAAAGGCATTCACTACAAGTCTGCACAGAAACAGTTGATGTTTCCTCCTGGAGGGACCAGACTCCAGGCTGGGATTACTCGCCCTGTATCTTCTACACATCTGCTGCTCACATTCATCTGAAGGAGGCGTTCTGGAGCACATGTTGAACACCTGGGAGCAGACAGACCACGGGGCACTTGGCTGCTTTCGTAACAGGCCAGTTAAAAGATAAAAGGAGACCCAACTGTAGGGTTGTAAGGCCAAAGAAACCGGACACTCCTGGCAACACACGAGCTTTGACATAACTGCTTAGATCACTGCACCTCCTCAAGGGCTGTGCCCTTGCTTCAATCCAAAGAGCTAATGGTGGTCAATAGCTGGAGGAACTCGAGCACTGCAAAAGCCAGAAGAGAGTCACAGCCTGAATAAGGGAATCCAGGCGCAAGCGCCAGCTGGCACGTAGAGGGACCCAACAGGCAGCTGGATGCTCTGTGCCTGGCTCCTTTCTCTAGGGAGATGAGAACAGGCTCCTCAAGCACGTGGGAGAACGGGTTAAAGACAGGGAAAGAGCTATGGCACTGAAAAGAAAGGAGTACAGAGCAAGCCACAAATATCCAAAAAGTGAGAAAAAATAGGCCCAGTTCCAAACTCCATTTTTCCCAAGAGCTTGTAACTCCTCTGTAATCCCATTAAGATCAGATCGCCTACAGAGATAGCTGCAAGGCATGTCTGCCTATCATTTACTAATGGAGGAAACATCTCAGAAAAGACAGCAGAGCGCCTGGTTCCAGGAGCCTACATTGCGGTAACTCCTCTCTCTTACTAAGGCTTACTCTCTGAAAGAGCTAATTTTAGCTCCTAAGTCACAACCTGTGGAAAACATCAAGATAACACCAAACCCTTACTGAAACACCAAAGAAATTTAAGAGCGATTGGTAACATGCTGCTGAACTCCCACCATCCTAGTTTCACCACTAACCACCAATTGATCCAGCAAGGCCACACACGTTTTCCACTCTAACTTCATGATTGCCTTTTTTTTTTTTTGAGACAGAGAAACATGCCAGCAGCACAGAATTCCACTTCTGAGCCATTTGACTGCATCAAGTCAAAACCTCATCCTGCTGGATTTGCACACGGAGAACTGAGAACTGATTCCCACCGTCTCATCTTCAGGCAAGTATCAATACTAATGAAAAGAAAATGAGCACAGCAGTTGACAGATGAGAAGTGAGGAAAAACAAACACCAAAGGCATGAAGTGTTCAATCCAATTGGTTCCATGCACTGTATTCAGAGCGATCCCTGAGGCAGAAAAAAGTCCGACAAACGTTACAATGGCTATTTTTCATTGAAAACCACACACACAGAATCTATCATGTTTTAAGCTAACCACAAATTGGCAATAATTGTTAACAGACTGCAATTGTAGCAGTGAGATACTGCACACAAATTCCTCCTGTTCAGACAGAACATAACATTTTGTTCTGAAGAGGCACTAAATTAACAGGATGAAAAAAGCACATTTTTAATAATATGCATTTATTTACAGAGTTCCCCAAGTTGAAAATAAGAGTACTGGCAGAACTGAAATAACCGAGCCCCAGAATAGTGAAGGAATCGGTTTCTTTCTGACTGGAAATGGGTGTACGTAGGTACAGGTACCACATGCCAGCAAAGGAGATCATGGTCCATGGCCTGAGCCAGCTTCAGCTGGACTAGACCTGGAACAGCACCCGAGATGACGTCAGACCCTTGCCACCCAAAAGATTCTGAAACGTTTATGTGACATGCTTTTTGGTGCTGAATCCCAACTCTTTGTCCACTGTGGCATTCCTCGCTCCAATCACTACTTCAGGCTGGAAGGTTTAATCATTCAAGGGATTCATAAGCTCAAAGACAAGGAACTGACCACAATATCCTAAACACTCTGTCTTCCTAGGCTTACAGATACGTCTCTTTGTCTCTCACAAGCAATGAAGTTGCATAAGGCTTTTTTCTAAAATGTGCTGAACTGGAATTCTCATTAATTTAAACTGGGGTTAGACCAAGTGTATTAAGACGACTGTTGTGAAGAAGAAGCCTCATGGAAGTAAGGAACACCACCATCAGTTTTGTCACGCTCCATCCAGATTTCCAGTCCCCCCAGGAGGGGAATGGATTGAATTCAGCCTGAAGCCAAAGCAGAAGATGGTTCTCCACTTTGGGAAGGAAAGGGTGGAAGAAGGGCAATAGAGGAGGGATTAACATTGGTAGGAAGAAGTAAACTCATTGTGAGAAAAACCCCCAAATCTTTTGATAAGAACAAGGAGGGAGGAAGAAGCAGCATCAGAATATCTTGATGTGTCAACACAGAGCAGCAGAGGCTTGCTCTCAAAAATCAAATCTTCCCCAAGTTTAACAGCAGCGTGCCTAACAAACTGCAGATGAGAAGAACGGGCATTTTCCACTTGGCTCCTCTCCTCCTCATCGCCCAGCTCTTCCTCTCTCACATGCTGCCTTTGCCCTGACAGGTTCCCCCCTGGGCGTCTCCTGCAGCTCGTACTCTGGCAGTCCCTTTGGTTGGCCGGTGTTCTCGCAGGCCCCGGCTTCCTCATGGCTCCTGTCCCCACCCGCTGTACCTCTTACAGGGCACGGCTGCTGCCAAGCTCAATCGATAGCCCCGTGTTCATGGTCAAAGGCCTGAAATGGACTCTGGCCTCAGCTATATGCATTTAAATCGAGCTCATACCCACTTGGAGGATTCTGTGCGTACAACAGCATGAAAAATGCAGCCCAGCCTGACTCTCAGTGCTGCAGAGTTAACGCCAGTTAAAGCAGAGGACTGGCACTGGTACCATTTTCCAAAAGCATGAGTTTAATTTACTATTCCTTTGTACACCTCTTGAACCCGCTGCAGCTCACCATACCCAGCAGAAGAGAACCAGCTGACCAGAGCCTGGCCAAGGACAGCACACGGACGGCCAGAGGACAAGCGGGGCTGGCACTGCGCAGCCCCAAGCTCTCCAGCTGCCCACCCCCGAGATCTGCTGGGAGCACGCGTGAAGCATCCCAGGTGGATTTCCACATTCTTCTGGCTAGTACAGACCGCCTGCGCCGCTCAAGATGTGCTTCCGGAATGGGACAACATCACTTCTCAGCCAAGACAGGACCACTGCTCCAGCTGACTGGAGATGCTGCTTGGCCGGCCAACCTACCCACACAGCCTGGTCACCAGAATCCAGGGCAGGCACGCATCCCACTACCAAACCTCACTGTGGAGGCAAAGGCCAAATGATTTGAACTGAATGATTTCAGTCTGAAACTGAATGATTTCAGTCTGAAACTACTTGTGCAGCACAAGATGCACATAAAAAACAGAGAGCGTCTCTGAAAACAGATGTAGAGGCTGTTGGTCACACATACATACAGATCTCGCTTTCTCTCTCTAAATGTTTCATCTTTCAGTCCATACACTGTCTGCTGACCGCCTAAACCAAAACACCTCTACCAAATTCTGCGTTCTTAACAACAAACATGTTTCAAAGCATTTTCTACAAGCCTCCAGAACGGAAAGTGTATTATTGTGATTATTTTAGAGGGTTTATCCTGCACCATGCACTTGGCATTTAAATCTATGTACGTCTTTTATTATTACCCAGAGTTTATCTTTTCCTTATAATTTATTCAAGTGTTTAATATTGTGATAAACACAGGAAAGCAGACAAACATAAATGCAAGATCTGCACTTATGGCTGATTTGGTGTCTGAGGGCACCACACCATGGGAGCAGCTTAAGATTTCTACAACCACAGCTCACCTAGTTACAAAATCCCAGACCAGTCACATCACTGGCATTTTCTTCTTGCCTTTCCTACCTTCCTCTGTAGGATTGGAACACTTGAAGAAAAGGAAAAAAGCACAGAGGAAGGTCCAAAGAGCAAAACAATGAAGGGAATTCATGGAAAGCTGGGATGTGCTACAGCCCATCAGATCTGGAGCCAAGCAGAACTGTGGACAGGGCATCGCAGACAAAACTGTGCCAAATCGAGTGGGTGTGTGCATATATTTGGCTATAGATGTGCTTGGTGGGGCTGGAGATGGCCCAAGCCTAGAAAACCTGGAGTGGTTTTTTGGGGGTTTGTGTAGTTGGTTTTTTTGTGTTTGTTCCTCTCTTTGCCTCCTTGCTTCAATCATGCTAATGTGCCTTTCTGTAGGCCAATCATCTTCTTTCCCAAGAAGCATTTTGAACACACATCTTAAAGAGCGATTTCTGTCAAACGCATAAAACCACAAAGCCTCCCCAAAGCACTCCCAAGGACAGTTACCCAAAGAGACTTTTCTGTGCCCCTTTAATTTACACCCCACTCTTTCAGGTATGCAATGCCTACAAATGCTCAATCACAGAATCACGGAATAACAGGTTGGAAGGACCTCAAGGATCATCTGGTCCAACTTTTATATAAATACCTTGCTTAAATAAATAGCTTGCTCCTCTTGAAAAAAAAAAAAAAAACATATATAAGAGATTCCTCTCATGTAGAAGGAAGTTTTCATCACTGCATTACTTTGAGTCCACACTCTTCATAAACTGCCATAAGAATTTGGTTGATGGATTCAAAATAATTTTGTTCCATGTACTGTTGTACTACACACGCTGCTGCAACACTAACACGAAGTGAAAGCAGCATAAAATGTTGTTGCTCAGAGTACTAAAGCCAGATGGAGAAGATCTGCTGGGTGGAAAAAGGCTGGTTTTAATGCCACCTCTCTTTCAGCCATATGTACACCTCAGATGTTACCGCAACACTCTGCAGGGTGGAAACAGACCCACACCTTGGGCTCGTCCTCCTCTGTACCCAAGCAACTCCACCCAGAGCCGTAGCAACTGCCTGAACACTTTGTGCATCACTTACTACACTTCCTCTGTATGCCCTAACGTTATTCATTTATTCAAACATGGGCCTGTTTCTGTTCCTGCTGAGGTCAACTGCTGAGGCAGAAGTTGATTAAGGTCAAACAAAGCTACATATGTTTATTGTTGCTTAAAAATGTATTGTGCACTGAAGCTGCTGACTGGAGCGAAAAGAGAGGAATATTTGGAATATTTCTTTTGAACTTCTGAGCCCTGGCTAGTCTGGCTTTGCAAAGACAATCCCTCCTCCGAGACACTGGAGGAAGATAGAGAACATCCTTCTCTTCCCAGAGCTGAACCTTAAAAGCAGCTGCAAGTCCTCCCCAGCTGTGCGCACACAGACACATTCCCACCGACAAAAACCGCAAGTCAGGAGTTGGAGATACTGAAATGCTCAGAGTTGCCATCTATTGATAGCACTTGGTATGCACAGGGCACGGATTTTCACCGGTATACGCAGACAAACGAGTGTGCTGAATTATTTAAACCAGAAACAAAAAATTAACAGATTGTGCAACAAAACTTGAGGAACACAGTTCTGGAGGTAAACGTTAGTATTAGCTGAGGAAAAATTCTCAAGGCCATGCTTTTATCTACCCTGCATCCGTGCCAGTGAGGAGGAGGTTCTTTTACTTCTCCTGTACCTGGAGAGAGTAGATAGAGTCTCTGCAACCTGTCTCTTTTCAGGGATGAAAAGCTGAACAAAGAGAGTAGCACTGTCACCTTGCTGTTGCTGTGTTCAAGCTAACATGTCACTTCAAGTTATTGTGTTTTATTCCAAACTCAAAGCATTTTACCCTGTTTTTGTGTAGCTGATTACCAAGGCGGGTGTGTGGACAGGGGGATGATACCCTCAGAGATCACACTTCCACACAAATCTCAGCTGCCACAGTTCATAATAAATCACATGAAAAGACAAAGGACGACCTACTAGATAAAGCCTGACTTCTTCTCAAGTCACAAGTTCCAAAGGCAAAGCATCACCCTAGACATTAGTATGCCCACTTCAAACACCTAACAGCTCCACACCACCCCAGCACGACATCTTCTTCCTTCAGGCATCTTCCTCTTCTCCTTTTTCTCGCAGAAACAGCACATAGAGTCATGTGCATTCACTCTACAGAGGTTTTTAGTACCTCAGACCTCACCATCTCACGGACTTTGCAAACCAACTCTCACAGATATACTCTTAAAGGCACAGAAAACAACAGGACGCTCTATTAAATGCAGACTCACCCAACACACTGACTCAACTAGTAGATCTAGTTAGAGGTTATTTGGATGCTTATTTTGCATCTCTGGCAACTCCCAGCATTGTGTCCAAAAGAAGATGACACACAAGAGTCACGGACAAAGAATTTGCAGTTTTGCCTTTTTGACATCTCTCCCTACTCTGTGGATCCAGCAAAGACCTAAAAGTGATAATTAATCTGTCTTGCCCGAGGATTAAATCAGATTTCTAAACTAACAAACTGAAGAGGAAAAAAAACTTCTGTGAATAAAGACATCAATTCCTCACTTTCTGCAGGGACTAGACGGCTAGAAATGCGTGCTGCAATGCCTGAAGATTTCATACGTTCATTCCGGTCTTATCTCCTCTTTTCTGGTGGAGCACACCCACAGCATCTCCTGCTTGGAGAGCCTCTGGCAAACGCACAATTCCTAGAAGAATATCATATAAGTATATTCCTCTTCAGGGATTAAGGAAAATGGGGCACATCTATAGAACTGTATACCTACCAGCAGTATTTTAGGGTACGCTTCTGCTCTCCCTGCCTCAGGATTGGTTTCTGCACCAAGGCAACATTCAGATTTTACTTGTGCTTCACACAGGCCAGGCTACCTTGCAAGGACATGCAGCAGAGCCTGGGGACTTGAAACAGCCCTTCACATCGTCCATGTCCTGAGATCAATACCCAACACTAACGCCCTCAGCAGGGAGCACGCCACCAGTGGCACACCAGCTGCAAAGAGGGGGACCACTGCATCTGAAGGGATGAGAAGATAACAAGCCAGATCTTCAGCCCTCCGGGGTCCTCAGCCTCTGGTGATCACACCCAGGCCTACCAGCGTATTCCAGATAGTCTGCATTTTGGGATTTCTGCATTCCTTCTCTTCAGGCACCTCAATCACTCACTGCCCTCAGATGTGAAAACTCAGTAATCTTGCTGGGACCAGTTCAGCTCCTGGCATCTGCACAACATGCATGATGACACTGAACTAAACACTCTTCTGCTTGCCTACACAGTTGTCTCCATTGTGTTATCCAGACATAAATTTCAATGATCTACAGCAGACCAAGGGAAAAAACCATCCTCTGTTAGGACCATAGCACATGTCCTATGGAGGTTCAGTAGCCTCGAGCCCTCTTCATCATTCCACTCTTTCAAGTAACATGAAGTCTGGTGGAAACCAGACCATCCATTTCTGCCACAGCAGTGCTCGGAAGCAGCACAACCTTCTCAACTTGCCAGGTCTCCACAGCATTCCCACACCTAACTGCAAAGGGCCAAGCTGCTCATCCTCCTCTTCTCAAAGGGACCAAGGGGAAGAAAACAATCCCAGAGACCTCCTGGGGAAGGGCAGCATTTGGATAGGACAACCACCAGCACACTAACTGTTGCTGCAGAACACAAAGCCCCTGTTGCTATGATGGGTGGGTATGTTTGGGACCAGGAGGGGATCCCTGGAAGCCCTCACCCAGCAGCAGGTAACAGCCCATCTGACCAGCACGCCTCTCCTCCGGTCCCTCCAGCTCTGCAGGGTGGTGGACAGCTTCCACAGCTCCCTGCAACTCAAGCTGCTGGTACCTGCATCTGGGCACAGGGAGGCTGGTACATCGCTTGCCGCCACAACTCCCCAGGCTACCCTTTTCTTCCAAGGAGTGAAGCAAGTTGCAGAGATGATCCATACCTGGACATGCTGCAGCTTCTTCCAGACCTTTCTTCCTTCACTATGCTTGAAATTACTACCAGGAAGGAGACAGTTATTTGTATAAATGCTGTTGAGGTCATTTATTTAGCCATTAAGTAAAAAAAGAGGGAGAAAAAAAAAAAAAAAGCAGTTTGCCTTATAGATACTGGATTTTAAAGCAAAATAAGCTTCAACATCAGCTTCACAAGGACAAAATCCATCCCCTTGCTCTGCATGACCATCAGCGTCCCCCAAGCCCTGGATAATGCCCTCAGGTAATCTGAACAGCACGGCTTGGACTGGGTCACAGCTACAGGAGTTGCCATGACTGCACCACACACCTCTCTATGGCAGCAATGCTCTATTCACTGCGAGGGCTCACAACAGATATTAAACCCTTTAATGGTACCATCGCCCACTTACCCCCAGGCTACTGTCCCGTGTGACATGGAGGTGTCAGGGGGATGCACTTTGGACTTCACCATAACATACTCTCGTTCTGGAGCAGTGGTTTATAGTGAGGAGCAACCCCATCACTTATTCCTAACAAACCCATAGCGCTTATTATATTCCCACAACAAAATACAAATAATCAGATTTAATCCAATCCCCCCATGCTAAAGAACGGAGGCAACTCACTAAAGCAGAGAGCGGTGATCCAGCAAACATTTGACTGCTGCAAGCGGCTCACACCAAAGAGATATGGGAGTTTATTTGCATATAACTTGATATAAATTCCAACGGCATCCAGGGTGGAAGCAGAAGGGGTTGGCTTTGTTTGGCTTTTGGGTTTGTTTTAGAGATAGTAAACATTTCCTAAGCTGTCTGCTGCTTGGAACTGCAAGTCTGAAATCAAGCATAACCACACTGCCGGCTCCAGCGCTGCTGTCTCACAAACAGCTACAAACCCCACCAACAATTAAAGAACAGAGCATTTACTTCATACGGAGCTGGTGCGCAGCTCACGGCTTCACCGACAAACTAACACCTCAGCTTTGTCTGGCAGCAGACAGTAAATCTCCCAGCAAACTAACCCAGGGTGACGAACAGTCTGTCCATGCTTTCTCTGCAAATACAGAGTTAAAGGAAAAAAACTGACCACGTAACATCTGTAATAGCAATTCTGTCGCCCCTCGGCCGATTAAAGTATAACGTACCATTATGATGAGAGTCCTGGGTCTGCTCATTTCATCCTCGCTATCCAGCGGCAGGATTTCATGTGACAACTCCTCTCGTCGCCGTCGCCTGCAGATATGTGGACAGTTCCTCTGTACCACAGAACGAAAGGCTTGGAGCAGAACAATGCTGGCAGCACAACCCATATCTGCATCCTGAAGCCTACAAAATAACTTCTATGTTTATGCTATGTTGGAAAAACAGTGGCTCCTTGTCCCTGAGAACAGCCTACGGTGCAGCTGCAGCCAGCCCGCTCTCCAATCGCTTCCTTGAGCTCGGATCATCTGATCACAACCAAATAGCTTGGATGCAGATAGAGGAAAGATTTGATCCACTGAAACTGAAACACACGCAATATTACGATGCTTTTCTCTCTCTCTCTCTCCCTCCCTCCCTCCCTCCCTGCTTCTAATTCACATGAGAAAACGCGCTCCCTCCCTCATACAACCAGCCACCGTCTCCGACGCCAGTTGCAGGGAGCTGGAAGTATTAAAATTCCCAGTTCCAAAGAGCTGGCTGCTCATTAAACACACATACACAGGGGCATCCACAATGACTGGCAGGATCTGGTTAAATACCTTTTAAAAAAAGCCAGATGTAGCAAAATCGCAAACATCTGGGAAGTCATTAGCTCTCATTATCAGCGCTGCTGTTTTTAAAATACTTCATCTCAGGGTGTTTTGCCACACACACACACACACACAAAAAGACATTTAAGGCTGCTGGGGGATTTGGGCTCTAATTTTTTCGCTTCTTGCAGTTTTCTGAAGCACAGCAAGCTCATTTGAGTTGGAAACGTAACAAGTCGTAGATATCAGGCAGCGACCAGTCTGGCTCCATCCAGCTCATGCTAGAATAGCCACGGATGGATGGATGGATGGATGGATGGATGGATGGATGGATGAGTGTACAGGTGGGTGGATGGATGGCTGGATGTACGGGTGGGTGGGTGGGTGGATGGATGCTCAGCAATCACATGACTGACCTGGAAACCCAGTGAGCGCTAATGGGGGAGAGTGGAAGATAATAGCACTTGAGAGGAAGGTAGCATTAAAAATATCCATGGAAAATGGTTTTCTCTTACACATTAGGAAAGCTAAGAATTTACGATTGGGTTTCCAGAGAAGCTGCTTTTAAGCAAATATGTTTAACTTTATTATATGTGCACCCAGAACCATATTTACCTTGCCTCGAAAGGCTCCGATTTCTAATGAAGCCCACGATAAGATTTGTCATCAGTTCCCACAGGGGCACAAGCAACTTCGTAATGTCTGTTAATGAGACTTTTGTAAAGAATACTCCTCCTCACAATCTCAGTCAGGAATTGTGCTGAAAACATTCCGCAGAAGTACTTCCTTCTGGGCTTGATTAGGGTTTAATTGCTCAGCGATCTGGCAAAAGACACCATCATCTTAATTAAAGCGTTTGCCAGGAAAGCTAAATCCTTTGCATTTGTCCTTTAAAAGCAACAAACTCACTGCCATTATTCCTTGCCTTTGTTTCTTTTGAGCCAGCTGTGCTGGGGGCATGGGGAACATGGTCAGCAGCATGGGGAGGCACCACATGGACCCTCTGCCAATGCACCTTCCCGGCTCTTCCCCTTGGATCCCACCAAGCACGGACCTCCAGGCCTACGGGATGTGCCTGCGCATCCACCGGCACACCAGCCTTGCATCATGCTTAATTAGCGTGACTTCTCTAATGCAGTTACAAAAGCACAGCCGGTCATTGCTGCACCAAAGCGGCAATCCTGCTATTCCTTTGGTTTCCAGCAGTCCCCTGCCCCCTCCAGAGCCACGACTGGCACCTTGGCCACACAGAAGATGCACTTGGCAGCTGGGAGACCGACGTTCCTCTCTAATTCCAGCGGCAGCAACACGGGCCCAGATAACATCTGTGGCTTGATGTTATGGCAACTGCCGTGTTACCTCAGGGCTGCTAATGCATCTCCTGCCTGTCTGTACCGCATCTTCCTTTCCTCTCCCGTGCTCAGCTGGGAGAGCCAGCAGGGATTTTCATCCAGTCCGGTTTCCATGTGCCCAACACTGCCGTGTGCACACACAGGGAACAGCACTCAGGGCTTGACCCAAAGCTTTGCTCTCTGTGAAGAATCCACTCATTGCAGTGGTCTTTGGATCAAACTATTCTCTGCCAGGTGCCCAAGGGACTTTGTTACAATTATTTGTGGATTGAGATATTATCAGATACAAGTAGGAATAACATAATCTTGGCATTTCATCTCTCAGGCAAGGAAAATGACACTTAGTTCGAAAACAAGTAAGCCAACAAGCCAAAGACAGCTAAAAGGAGCCTCCAGGCCTTGATCAAAATTCAAGAACTGACAAAACAGCTAAGGGACAGGGGAAAGCCACTGAAGGGCTAAAAAGCCCCTTCTACTTTAAGGAAGTCTCACAGAGCCATGAGCTATCACTGGAAAGGAACGTCCCCTGACCTTTAAAAGCGCCTGGACACACATACACAGTATCAACAGCTTTGCTTTCCAAATGTTGGGATCTCATTAGCATACATTATACTTGCACCAACTATCAACAGCGTTAGTTACTCTTACAGCGAAGCATCAAGCACTGTTCTGTGTTAATTAGCACTTTAACCCAGAAGCTGAATTCAGCGAAGCCTCCTGGGAAGCAGAATACTCCTTTACGTACGCAACTCCTTCATTCCCTGTTATGAAGACTTTGGCAACAGCACTGGGCTCGGGACCATCCCTGCTGGAGGCCTTGGCCACCCACACTCCCATAGCTCTTCACCACCGCTCATTCCAGCTGTGCTAACACCAGCGTGGTGGTGTGCAAGGACTGGCTGGGAAGCTGACCACTAAAGGTACCTCAGTGACAGAAAAGAATAAAAAAAGACCTGGAGAGGCAAGGCAGCTGCTGGAAGGCAGAGGACTTCAGTGAGACATTCCTCGGCCACTCCAAGGGCTGGGTCTGTGCAGCAGCAAAGCTGTGCAAAAGCAAAAGTGGGTTACGCTTGCCATGTCTTATAAAGTCTGTGATAAGAAAGCAGCATCTGGGTCCTCGAGCTAACAGCTATTTGTCTTCCATGTGAAAGAGATGCCAGCTCTGCCAATGGGCAGCCAAGACCTTGAGATAAACTGTGTCTGCCACGGAGAGTAAACCCCTCATCGGCCAAGCACTGGCTGACTTCTCTTCTGCAATATTCCTGTGTTTCTGAAGATGCTACCAAACATTTTCTAACACTCCTATTTCATACCTCTTTAGCACACCATGTTAAACATCTGTTTCCTTCCCACAGCTTTCTTTATTCCATTAATTTTCCTTTCTCTGTGTCATTTGAATTCATGCCATCTCCATAAACAGGACATAACCCATTGGCATGTCAGTCTCCAGCTGAGGGCTTTAACCGGGCAGGCAGAAAGGCAGCTCTGGGAGGAGATCCTTCCATGAGAGGATGACTTCCCAAAGGGAACACCGCTCCTTCCTCCTAACCCCAGGCTGTCCGCAGGAAAGGAAGATGGCTGCAGGTGAGAAGAACCCTTTGCCCTGCTCAGCTTTCAAGACTGCATGCATCAGTTTGGGTTTTATTTTTGATTCTCCATAAAACAAGCCTCCTTTCCAAGATGAGTTTGCAAGATGTGCAGTGAGAAGCTTTCACATACAGCCTGGTGGCCTACAAGAGGCTGAACCACTGCCACCATACGTTCTGAGGGAAAAAAAAAAAAAAGCTTTAAAGCACACGTTTCTGCTTTAAAGCAGGCAGGCACCGACAGCAGGAAGGGCTCAGCACAGCTCTGGACACAGCTTTTTCACCCCGAAATTCTGTTTGACCAATACAAACCCTTCTAACTGTGCTAACTTGAAGTCAGCATAAACCCCACAGTTAGAAGTATCCTGTTACAACTACACAAAAGGGGCTTAAATCATTGAACCACCTCATTTCTCTTCACCACTTACACTAGTGCAACATTCAGGAGGTGGGTCCAGCTCTGGGGTCCTCAGCACACCAGAGACATGGACCTGGTGGAGCAGGGCCAAGGGAGGCCACAGCAATGATGGGAGGGCTGGAAGCCCTCTGCTGGGAGGCCAGGCTGGGAGAGTTGGACTTGTTCAGCCTGGAGAAGAGAAGGCTCTGGGGAGACCTTCTGGTGGCCTTTCAGGACTTCAAGGGGCCTATAAGATGGGGACAGACTTTTTAGCAGGGGCTGCTGCAACAGGACAAGGGGCAATGGGTTTAAGCTAAGACAGGGAGATTTAGACTAGAGAGAAGGAAGAAATTTTTGCCACTGAGGGTGGTGAGAGCCTGGCCCCAGTTGCCCAGAGAGGTGGTCGATGCCCCATCCCTGGAACCATTGCAGGTGAGGTTGGCCGGGGCTCTGAGCAACCTGCTCTAGTTGCAGGTGTCCCCGCTCCCTGCAGGGGGTTTGGACAAGATGACCTTTGAAGGTCCCTTCCAACCCAAACCATTCCATGATTCTGTGATTCTGTACCTCCCCAGCTCTGCCACCCACCTGCTGCAAGGTCACCTGGCTCTGCAGCAGAACCGCAGAAAGTGGGTGTGTGGCACCCTCTAGGGAGTAGCACATGAAAGACAAAGGACATGAAAGACTCGCCTTGCTGGGGGTGACAGCTTCAATGACTGTGTCTATAAAATCTTCTTTTACATTAAAAATAAATAAATAGGCGTGTGATCCAAACCTTTAAAAAGGACTCAGGTGTTCTCCACCACAACCACGGACCTGCAGCCAGAGTGGGGAGCCCAGCAAGGGCTGTGCACCAGACATGGGGCTGCTGGACCACTGGCAAGTGCACGGGAGCTCATGCTGCAAACACACCCTTACAGCTCTGCTGTTTCTCGACTTTACATGCCTAAAACAGAAACCATCATGTACAGATGCGAGGGGAAAAAAAAATAGCGTGATAACCACTGAAACATGCTCCCCATGACGGCATGTGCTCATCATACAACGTCTGGAGTTGGAAGGGACCTTTAAACGTCACCTAATACCACCCTTCTCTTCTCAATATTGCTCTTTCATGTTGATGCCTGGTGAAAGGTATTATACAGAAGTTATGCGGAGTACTTGTAATTATTACCACACTGTATGTGGCCAAAATATAGAGGTTTCCCCCTGTCAGATCCCGCAGCCGTTCACTAACTGCATCAACATATTGCAACCATTTAACAAAGAAGTGACAGAAAGGACTGAAGGAAGGGTTCCCAACAGGCTAGTGACAGAAGCTGGGCCAAAACCCACATCTCTGGAGCTTCAACCCCTAAAGGTAATATTCTGAGAAACCCATTTATACAAAACGTGAAATAAATTTTAACTTGCATGCCAACAGTTGCCACGTTCTTATTTCCAACTCAGGTGAAACACCCGCCTGATTTTCAAGTAATTTCTCACTTTGACAGATAAGTTTTTAACGATTACAACCTCTGTGAGATCAATGGCATTATTCCTGCTCTTAGATTAAGTAAAACGGGCTAACTGTAGTCTGCAGGCCATGCAGAAAACCGCTTTATTTCAATGCACTTCGGTGGCTTCTGGATCTAGCACCAAATACTCTAAAGAGCGGCTAAGAGCGTTGTTGTGGTTTCCTTAAACATGTAACAAGAAAAACAAATATTTAACTTCATACCAGACGAAGTAACAACTTGCAAGGCAAATGTTTGTTTGTTTTTTAAAAGAACTTTTATTACCCCATAAAACTGGAGGAGAATTAGTTGGAGCTACCGTAATTCATCCTTTCTCTGGCACAGCATTAAATAAAAACATAGATTAAGATAAACTCTGGGAAGATTTTGCACCAGAAGTTACAACTAAGGCTGGGCTCACGCTTTTGAAGTGAAGATTTTACAAATAAGCCACAGCAGAAACAAACCAGGCACCACCCCACCGCTTCCCCAAAAGAGCTGGTTTCAAATTATTACTCTCTTTCAGATAGATCCACGCTCCACTTGCACACAATCCCTCAAGCAGCCGCTCCTGCTTCCAAAAGCCTTCCATATCCCCAGCCCAACGGGACAGGGTCTGAAAACAAAACTGGCATTATGAAAAAAACCAAAACAATAAAAAAAACCCCATGCTAGCTTGTTTCCACTCCAACACATTATTTTTTGTGACTCATCTTAGAGCTGTACCAGACTACAACCGGTCTGCTACCTTTCCAGGGTCCAACATTTCCATGACGTGCAAAGACCCCGGAGACTTTCGTCTAGATGTTTCACAAATAAATTTTGAAGGATTTTATTTTAAATTTAAATTTTAAAGGATGGAACAACCCCAGCTACATGGAGAGCCACTGTTTCCACAAAAGAGCAAATGCATGCTCCATTTGCTGCCCTGGCACCAGCCCCACTTATGGAAATACAGGGAACAGAAAGAAGCACCTCCAGAGACCAGGGAGGAAGGTCTCTCAGCCTGTGCTCATGCTGCACGGCTCCAAGAGAAGCCATCAGCTGCTAATGAGGTTTTAAGAGTAACACATGGGTTTGGATGAGACGCCATTTACACAGCAACATTAAATGGCCTGACTATGGGTTGAATAGCAAAGGGGTTTAATGAACTACCCCTTCTCCTTTAAAAAGTGGTCAAAAGCCTATCAAAACACTGCAAAAGCTCCCACTGACATCAGTGAACTTTCAGCAAGAGCCATAAAAACCTGTACTGCTGACACCTCACCTTCAGGATGTGCAGCTCAGTCTCTATTTCTATAACAGCCAGAGCTCACCGCAATCCAAAATTAGTATTTCTATTCAAAACCAGGCCAGAAATATAAAGCAAGAACAAATACAGAGACACTAGAGCTACTTTAAAAGACATCACCCAAATCTGGAGTAAAGCAGAATTTTAGGACAGTGATATCTTGTTAAAACATTCAGTTCTTATTCCAATTTGCCTCCAGTCCAAGCCAACGACATCTTTTTACTTACAACCCAGCTAAGAACAGATAACAAAAACCAGAACTGCTCCGTAACGAGAACACTTTCAGCCTCTAACTCTTTGAAACAATGATATCTCTTTTTCAGCTCACAAGAGAGCTTGCAAGTGAATCATAGAATCATTTAGGTTGGAAAAGACCTCCAGGATCATCAAGTCCAACCTTTGTCCAACACCTCCCTGACCCCTAGACCATGTCCTGAAGCGCCACATCTACTCAGTTTTTTAACACCTCCAGGGATGGTGACTCCACCACTTCCCTGGGCAGCCTGCTCCAATGGCTAACCTCTCTTTCAGTAAAGAACTTCTTCCTAATATCCAATCTAAACCTCCCCTGTCACAATTTGAGGCCATGTATCTCCTGGCCTGCTCCTATCTACTCATCTGCTCCTGTACCTTTCAAACAACCCACTTGAGTAGGAAAAAAATGCACATGCCTTAAAATTTAAGGTAGGAATTTACATAAGATAAATTCTTTCTTTTAATGTTTCTCATATTGTTTAACAAAGAAATACATTAACAGACTGCAAACGAACACAGGGTGAAAGTATTGTGAGAAGTGGAGCGTGGCACTCTGTGGCAGCCTGCATGGCACGCATCAAGGAGTGCCCACAAGCAAGATGGTGAGGACACAAGACTTTAAGACTCCATCTCCTTCACTGGGACCCTGAAGTCTGCACACACAGAATTCCACCGGCTCTGCAGACCTGTGGCCTCGGTCTCTACCAGGGATTATTGCAATAACTTCTTCCCCAGGACTTCACTGAGTCTTGTGCAGAGAGATTTACCTCTGATGGTGTCTCTACCTTGGTCACAGCTTGCGAGCAGTGTCTCATTCTTTAGCATGTCAGCATTTAGAATAACCATCTGGGAGCCAAGCACATATTTTATTTGTCTGCATTAAAAAAGAAAATGAAAGACAACCCCACCACTTTTTTTCTCCTGTGCATGAAGTCAGGCCAGGAAGTCAGGGAGGTTAAACTGGCTCAGCTCCTGCCTCCCAGCTTTGGTATCCTTCCTCTCTCTCCCAGAGGCCAGACTGACAGGAGAAGAGTAGTATCCAACACCTCCTGCCTCCCAGTCAGACATTGCACGTGATGGAGATCAGCAGCAATTCCCACC
Source organism: Eurystomus gularis (assembly GCA_013400335.1). Classification (NCBI taxonomy): domain Eukaryota; kingdom Metazoa; phylum Chordata; class Aves; order Coraciiformes; family Coraciidae; genus Eurystomus; species Eurystomus gularis. The sequence continues at coordinate 173,364 of VZZY01002070.1, forward strand.
TGGCTCTGCACATGCTGTTGACAGGAGGCTTTTGGATGTTCAAGGCAAGAAACCCCTTTCCAGACTCCCTCACAAGCACCACAGACTGTCCCAGGCAGCCAGGAGTACAGCTGCCTAAAGCATCCCAGGTTAATTTAACAAACTTTTAATTCAAAACATCAAATGCCTTGAAGATAACAATTTCTACTGCAAGCTGGGAGTTCAGCAGCTGAAAATAAAGGAGTACCTGGGAACTGGACAGCTCTAAGTCCATTGACACATTGGATTGAGTCCTGTGCAAAGTCACCGAGATGGACTGAGGCTGGTGGACACAACACATGAGGAAATGCTGAGAAAAATATGTTTGCCCATCCTTAAGAAATGAAGGCCAGTGGAAAACCTTGCTAGTCTATACCCTACCTAGCAGCAGAGTATAGAAAAGACAGACTTTTCTTGGGAATACACTGGCAGAACATGAGACACAACGAACACAACTTGCAAGAAGGGAAATTCCAATTAAATTCAGTGAAATAACTATTTCACCATGAAGGGTGGTCAAACACCGGAATAGGGCACCATAGAGACAGCCGGATCTCCATCTTTGGAGAGTCTCAACACTTGACTGGACAATAGCCTGAGCCACCTTATTTAGTTGGACTTGCTTGAAGCAGGGAGATGGATGTGAGAACCTCTAGAAGTCCCTTCCAAGCAAAGTTATTCGGTGGCTGTGTAAGAACTCGGCTTATTCAGCCTGGCAAACCAGAGCCTGAATGCTTGCCCTGGCTGGGAGAGCCCTGGACACAACCGCAGCGGAAGAGCTGCTCCAGCCAAAGGCAGGCACAAAGACCAGAACAAGAGGCTACAACCCGGCCATTCAGGCCAGACAATTCCACTGTGCAGAAGGCTCCGTTTCTGACACAGAAACGAGCAAAAGAGGCTCCTGATCAGGCTGCTTTCGACTCCTAGTCAGCTCCATAATCCCTGCTTATTATTTCAAGGGAATTTCACTTTGAGGCAGGTCCCACATGCAAAGAGTTCAGCCAGGAGCAAGGAACCAAAAGGAACAATCTCATTCCATTTCCGAGTGTTAAGCTTCTACAGCTGCAAAATGGAAAATGAGGTACAATGCCGATAAAGGAAGAAGGGAAATGCAAAGTAAAATTTGTACACACAGAGGCCAGCAAAAGCTCCTGTCTCAGGAGATGATGTCCCACCACCCCTCTGCCCCGAACAGAGCAGCTGCAGATGTGTCCTTTTATCCGACATGGAAGATCCCACAAGAAGAGCAAGGATTACTTCCACTGGCAGCAAAATAATCTGGCTTCAGATCCTTTTTCTTCTTGTCAGTGCCAAGAATCCAACAGCAAATTTTCCCAAAATAAAGAAGCCAAGAATCAGGACTCTGAAATTCCTTCAGGCTATAAATAAAGGCAGTCTTGTTTTATTTTTTTCAATATTGCTCAAAATAAAACCCCCAAACCTGACAGATCTCAGGGGGAGCATGCCAAGCAGCCTTTCCCCGTTTGCTGAGGTCACGTACATCCTAACCATGACCCTTCCCTGGGGCTAAAGCACATGAAGGAAATCATGAATTTCTACACAGGAATCCACCTACGCTGAACCCTACTGGCATCAACATCAGCTTCCACAAGACATTTCACAGCAACAGGATCTGTGGGTGTGTAGTGCCAGCTACTACCACACAACAGAAGTTATCCTCTTGATTACAACGGGCGTTGATTAGCCCCCAAACCGTTCCTTTCTCAGCAGATCCAGAACCTCAGGAAGGCTTCTCCTTTTGCACTGGCCAGAAACTCCAGGCTGCGTAATGGAGCAGTGGGGCCACCCAGATCATGGCATGCACAGTAGGAAAGTCCTCAGTGGGATGTCAATACCCCTGGGCACACAGGATACACCAGAAGCAGCTCACACAGCTCCTCTGCTACCTCCTGCCCCACCAAAGGAAGCCCTGCAAACCACAGGTTTGTCCTTATAACTGTGGAAAGGAAAGAGGACCACAAAAGACAAAACAAAACGACAACAAAGAGCATCCTGCACTTCTAAAAAATGCTCTTGCTTTGCTTGTTTCAGAGCTCAATAATGTCCTCACTAATCCACCTGAGTAGAAGCTTTTTAGTATCTCCCAAGTGACTCTTCTGTCCCCTGGACAGCTTTGCTCAGCAACATGTGCTGTGCATTTCACATCTCTCATTGGGGTTTCACTCCCTTTCTTGAACTCCAGAACTGGAGAATAAGATGGTACAAACCCACAAGCCAACGAACCCGTGTTGCCGGTATCAATTAAGATTCACAAGGCTCTTTAGTCAACTAAGTACAAAATTAGCAAAACCAGCCCAACTATAAGTTGCTTGGTCTGTATTTGTTAAGCTGCAACACAGCCTCTAGAACCATATGTCTTCTGGTGGGTATTTCAGGCAAAAATCTTTAGAAGAATAATATTTTGATTAGTAACATGTGTGTTTTGAAAGATTAATACTGAACTCCAAAAGGAGATGAAAATACAAGTAGAAACCATGAACTAAAAGCACATATGTGCAGAGCTTTCCTTCTCACTGACTGAAATGTCTGGCTGCAAGTCATTTGGTTTTGTTATTAAAGTCTTAATTGTATCCGCTGATGACTTCTTTTTAATTAACTGATATTTATTTTTAAAAATCCTGTTCTTGTAGAACTATCTCAGAGCATTACTAAAAAACAATTATCTAGTATATAACAGAAGTGATACCATTCTCTGTTTGATTATGACACGCCTCAAGTGACCTTCCAAAGGATCCCAGTAATTTTAGGTAGCACCCAAACCCTGATCGCTTCTCTATTTAGTCTCCCAGAGCTTCTCAGTCCCAGTAGGAAATGAAGAACAAAGCAGCCAGATAATGCTTTTCAAGAAATCACAATTATTTGTGCTTGCAAATGCCTGGGTTTGTTTCAGGGAAGCAGTCGGTTCTCTAGCCCTGCTGAACATGCAATTAGATTTGTAAATAGATGCCCAACGTCCTGCCCCACTCCTCACTCTTCTGCTGGCAGCTGGGCCTTCAACAGGCCTACGCTCCTAAGGAACTCGAGCTCAAAGAGTGCAAATGTAGAAGTGAAGAATTTACATGTTACGGACCACATGCTGGAACTTAACCCAAAAGATTGATTGATTGTTGGTTTTTAAGGAAGGAGACACTCTGGGTGCCTACGCTGGCCAAGCTTTCCTTAGAGCATGCGACACCCAGATGATCATAGGCTCCCTTTCAACACACCCCTTTTTCACACCAAGGAAATCATCTCAACTTTCTTTTGAACTTTTGATAGAAATTAAGATATAACTGTTCATTTGAGCTGAAATTTACTCTGACACAAAGTTTGTGCTCTAATCAGATTCAAGTCACAAGTTAATGATCATTTATCAATTTATATGTAGCGTTAGAAGGATTTCAGGGTAACACGAAGCTGTAGCCCACGGAAGAGCTCTCACCTTGCTGTCACCTGTGCTTTTGACAAGCAGCTGAGGAAATTCTGGACAGTTGTATCCAAATAAAGCCATATACACACCACAAAACACTCGCCATCAGGCACAAGGACAGACTTGGTTATGGTTACTCTCCATATCCAGTCCCTCTCCTGATGTAGTAATGCTAAACTCAAAACAACTGCCTCCCACCAAAGATCAGCTGGCAATTCACTGTGGCAGATGGTCGGCAGCAGACGGCAGCACCAGGAATGGCAGCCACAGTCTTTCGAGTGAGCACCCAGAGAACATGTCCTCGACACACCCAGCACAAGCTTATCGGCTGATCTCGCTGCTCTGTGAAGCGGCACTTCCATCTTTTGAACCTCTTGTACCAGCATCTGATGTGAAAAACCACAAGCCTGACTGCCAGCCATGAAAGGCTGCTGCACCCTGGCAGGAGGTCCTGCCTTAAGCAAAGACATCCTCCTGAACCAGCGTTCACATGACCATCAGCTGAGAGAAGCAGGCACGGTGAAAGGTTAAGGGAGGTTCACCTCTGCCTTGGTATGCTGGTACCCTTGGACTGCGGACAGCATTTGCTTGGGGTGCCCAAGGGTACAACTCATCAAGAAGGTAACAGAGAGGCTGGATCCATCCTCCTACTCCCCATGTAGATTTATCTGGTGATCTGGGAAGCACATCATCAAATGCACTACGATTATTATTTGACTCAGGAGTGCTGAGGATCCCAGCATCTGCAGGTGATACAGGACTCCTGGAAATTCTAACCTGATCCAGAAGAGCAAACCACACCAGTACGAGCCTGTAGCTGAAAGGTAAATCTCATCCAACTGACTTCTAACTCAACTATGCAGATAGAAATCTGAAGACATTACACTGCGATCAAAACTAATGGGAAATGCTGTATTTTTTAACCAGAGTCTTCTCAATCTATGTAAAGTACCAAAGACTTTTAAATTTGGCTGTTACTGACATTGTCTATCCCACTGTTGCAACAAATGTTGAAGCCCCAGATGAGTTAATACTGATGAGAAAGTCAACAGAACAGGAAATCGTATTTCCTGCCAAATGGTCTAGAAGCAGCCGCACTCTTACCACTCGTACTTTGCAGGTTTTTTCTGCTATTATCTCACAGACAGACATGAAAAAACTAAACTGTCTCCTAAGCTGAGCCCATGATAATAGCAATGAGAAAGGATAATTCCTTAGTCATGGTGCCATTTTCATTTATTTTTCTACACTTGATACAGAGAAAAATAATTTTAAATTGTCCTTGTGAGCTAATGGCAGCAGGATCTGTTTGGACACCAGATAATGGGGAACGCCTGGGGCTTGGACACAGCAGGAAGAATCAAACCAGTCATTCTGCCTGAGCTTTTTTGCCCCACATATGTTAACATAAATTAACTGAATGAAATCATAAGCTGTCTGTTACTACCATGTATTTTTCTTCAAGAAAGGAAAAAAAATCTTCACAAGAATGAGCTGGTGTATGAACATGCTCAGCCTTTGGTACTGCAGGCACCCATCCCAACATGGGTCCCTTGAAGCCCAGTTTTCTCAGCATGTGAGGATGTAAAATCAAAACCTTGCATTTAAGTGGACTTTTAAAAAACAACAACAGAGACGGACACTCAAAAACACAATGCATGCCCCCAAAAAACTGCAAAAAGAAATACAAATAGGCACATTTCCAGGCAGTCCTGGACACCAGCGATCCAAAGGCTTGCCCTAAACAGCCACGACTGAAAGACAAGGAAAAAGATGGTCTTCTTGTGCCCAAATATTCCCATTTGGTATCATCTACCTCAGTGCTGCAGCGTGACATGAAGGTGTATCTAGTTCCACTGATTCGAGCCACCAAGCAAATAATGAGGGAGGGAGGAGGGGGAGTGAGAAGGGAGGAGGGGATAAAAGGGGGAGGAAGGAAGCACGTGAGAGGGAAGATTCAGATTTTATTTCTTTAGTTTTAATTCCTCTAACTTTTGTATTTTAAACTATTAATAACCACACATACAAGGACTTCTGGTTTTTTAAAGTTTCATCCTTTCAGCTGTCAACAGTCATAGATTTGTGTCCTTTGGTAAAACCGCAGCTGGTTTTCTGGTGCAAAACAGCAAGGTCTGCTTCACTGCTGCCCCTGGGCAGCGATCTTCTTCCTGCCAGCCCTCCTAAAGCAGCTGCACCGTCCCCTCAGCAGTGGGAACACGGCTGAGGGTCACCCTAGGCATGGCCAGCTGTGCCAGATGTGTTCCAGCAGTGCTGCTGGGGGCGGGTCAGACCCAGCCACATCAGCGAGAGCCACAGTATGGGTTTACACCTCAGCTTTCCAAGCTCCAGTTGTAAGCCATTTGCTGCCACCCATTCTTTATCACACAAACATTTCCCCAAAATAAAGACACTGGTATTTTCAAATCAAAGACTCTGCCAGGTCCTTTAGATTAGGAGTTGGGCTCTTCTGAAAAAACACTCTGGGAAATAATGGTAAGAAACAGAAACCCAGAAGTGTCAGGGCACAACGGCCAAGTATAATGGTCATTACAGCTTGTTCCAGCACATAGAACATAGAATCATCTAGGTTGGAAAAGACCTCTAGTCTCAACCTTCATCCCAACATCTCCCTGATCCCTAGACCATGTCCTGAAGCACCACATCTACTCGTTTTCAGCATAATAATTTTAATTTAAATGCCAAGTACCTCTGCTCAACCCCCCCAAAACATGCATGCCACATTATTCCAAGGAAACCGATGCTACCTGGCAGCTACCCACTTGTGTCTCTTTAAAAAAAAAAATATATCCAGTGATACATTTGCACATCAAGACATTGTCTTCCACACTGTATGAAAGAGGGAACCACCGATACAGAAACTCTTGACGGAAACAGATGTTGCAGAGAGGTTCTTCTTTCTGGAAGAGTATATAATTATTTTAATTATATTTTATCTAGTGAACAGCCATTTAAATAGCACGTGTCTACACAAACCCATTTATGTGATGTAAAACGTCCAAGCTAAGACACAGGCATATTCCCAAGCCCAGAGAGTTTACACTAATGGTCCAGGGGTAAGGCACAGCCAGACCCATCGCCACAGGGCAGCTGGTCAGTGAGGAGAAGGAGCAGAGGGATTATCGGTTTGGAGAACCAGCACAGAGAGCTCCTGGAGAAGTGGGTTTTAAGACGGCGTGGATGGCATGCGAAGATAGGGTGCCTGGCAGACAACCACTGTTCTGTTCCCTGCCCACAGACGGGCATTAACGGAGGCTCAGGGACAAGTGGGAGAGGGACACAAAGAGCACCAAGGACTGGGAGGGGTGAGGGCAGCAGTGCAGGGAGTGGGTGGATACGAGAATGAAGAAATGAGAGCGAGATAATGTTGAAGTGCAACGTGCAGGCCACGCCACGTCAGTCTGCAGGGCTCGCCTTGCAAGAACATCTTGAAAAAGAGAAAAAAAGAAGGCAAGCCTCACACAAGGCACACCAGTTATCGTACCCTGCTGCACTACTGCTCATCCTGATTATTGTGACTCAAGCAACCAGTAACTTCCACCTGAAACCAGTCTCCAAACAGTTATCCCCCTACCCTTGGAGAAAGAGTGCATAGAACGCAAAATGTCTTCTATTGCCAACATCCACAGCAAACTGCACCTATTGTTCCATACAAAACATCATCCCATCTGCCTCCATTTCCAAAATGTGCAATTCAAACCACTTTGACTTGCTATGTTTCATGAGCTCCAGCTCTTTTCCAGACTCTACAGAAACACGTGAATATGTATTTGAAATATAAAGAGAAGGAGCAAGAGGTTCTTAAAAACACCTGAAGAAAGTTATCACCTACCTAGACTGCAATTTTCGGTGTATATTAAGGATTTCCTAACTTTGCTGTTAAACCACAGGTTATTATTTGACCAGGGAAGAGGACAAGCTAAATTTCTCCACATGCATCTCCTGAAGTTCTGTTTGCTAAGTTCTCCTAACTAACCCCCAAAACAGTTCTCACTGACTCCAGGGAAGCTATGAGGATAAATTCATGCATCACCGAGGAGACCAGTATCCTTCAGTTCTACTTAATGTTCTATGACTTGGTTTCCACCAGTGTGTGCAATTTTAGCTGTTTAATGACATGGTGTCAGCAGAACAGAAGCACCAGAAGCGCAATCACACAGCTCAGAGGGAAAAAAACCTGTTACTCATGTGAAAGGCCACCGATGCTTGAAGTGAGATGTCAGCTTTGGAACAGGCAGATGCTTTTTAGTAGCTGGCTTTCAGACGAGAGCTGTGTATGGTATTTCACTTCTGCATTGTTACTGCAATTGCTCTTCATCTGCTGCTGGAAGTCCACCTGCTCCACATGAATGGAAGGAAAAGGAGTGTGCCTACAACCAGCAATGGAGACATGAAAGCTCAGCATGTGTTCCAGTACACGTTGCAAATATGTAAATACAAAAGATACAGGCCACATGATATTCTGGAATAAATATCAAAGTCTGCTCACTACTCATTTAATACACTCATTGCTCCCTCTCTCTCTGCACGCAGAATGGGAGTGGTGACCCAGGACTGCTTTTCCCAAGGTCTCTCCCTGCCAGTGCTCAGTTGTTGTGCGCCACTCACTTCCCTGTGTTTTGCTCAGCATAGCTCAAAAGCTCAAAGCCATCAAAGAGTTCCTTCCCTAGGAAGGCCAAGTTTTGGCCATGAACCACTTCTGATACTTGAGAGCATTTTGAGGCTCTCCGGCACATGCCATGGCACGTGCACGGCCATGGAGAAAGCTCTGATGAGGTCATCCCAAAGATGATTTATTATCTACACCAGCACAGTCCAACCAACAGCCCCCAGCCTGACTCCAGCCCAACACTCGCACTCTAAAGGACTCAGCCAGCTCCGAATACTTTCTCCTACTCACAGCACGGAAAGAAGTGGTGGATTTGCTTCCAGCGGGAAAGAAAGGGGATGTGGAGGACTGGTACCCTGCACATCTACTTTACGCAATATTGGGGCATAAGCTGCCTTTCCTTTCTCTGTTTTTGGAGAACACATATGGGCAAACAATGCCCTGAAATGATGACAGTTTAACAATTAAAATCCACTATGTTTATTAACCAAATGCAAAGACAGAGAACAAAGATTGTTTTCCTTTTTGTTACGCTAATCATATCCAGTCACTCCAGTTTTGGAGAGAACATTTCTGTACTACTCATGTTGATAAATAGTAACTCTTAAAAAAAGGAAGCTTTTTTTTTCCCCTCTATCATATCCGACTCCATTGCATTCATTAAATTTCATTACATCTACATCATTTAATCTAGGTCGACATGTCAAAGCAACCTAGAACCATGCTTGCTTTAAGTCAGCCAGCATTACTCTCAAAGCCGAGAAGCCCATTTCAGAGCCCATTTTGAGGTCATACCAAAACATTCCACTGCGTTCCAAAACACGCAGTATTTGGGCTCCAGCTGGAAAGCAGCAGTGCAGCAGCCAGGCAGAGAGCCTGGATGTTAACTCCCAGGGCAGAATAAGCTGGGGAGGAGAGACTGGACAGCACCATCCCAAGGGAGGGCTCCAAGGGGACCCTCTCCCTCTATTTGGAAAGCATTGCATAGAATTTCGTAATGAAAAAGCAACATCGACCTCTTGCCTGTATTGTGGGGGAAGAAAATGGTACCAGAGATGAGAAGTAAACTACTATTAACATTTAAGCAATGCGTTTAGGTTGTACTTACGTATCATTGACATGGAGGGGAAAAAACAGACTGCTGCACTGTGAGCCCAGTCTAACAAACAAAGGCGAGGGGAGGAGTGGGAAATAAAAAGAAGAAAAGCCCACTCGAGTTTGTCCTGGAAGAGAAGGGCTCAGGAAGGCTTCGCTGACACACATCCTCATGCACTAACACAGCTCGGGGCCCTCTCATTACACTGCTATTTGGAGCTCGTTCATGCTCTCCTGGAGAGGGACAACGTGAGCAGAAGTCATTCACACTTAAGCCAGCACACACAGGGCGGGCAGCTCTCCCTTCTCTGTTGCTTTACAGGAGAGGGAAAAGTTTGCCCGTGTCAGCACTGAGAATAGCGGGGACGGCTCTGAAACAGTCTGGACAGGCCAGGCGATTTATCAGGCACCTGGGGCAGGACGGGGATGAACTGGAAGGTAATGGTTCTAACGCTCTTACTGTAGATTTATAGCATGATCTTGGGCAGTTAGCTCCAGCGGTTTTGTTTTTCTTATCAACCAAACCAGGGATGAAGTTGGTGTTTGCTAAAGCAGGAATACACAGCTGCATAAAGCAGACAGCAAACATAGCATAGCTTCAGGAAACTATTGCAACGCTCCATGAAACGCAGGCAATCCCAAACCAGAGACATCACACACGCTGCAAGCAAGCCTTTGTTATCCATGCCACTATTTCATAGCCTTTGACCTTGTGCTGGCAAAGTCACACACGTTCTGACATCAGGACGCAATACGCGCTGAAGAACTGCCCGCTATAAACCACAACACTATGAAACCTTCTCTCCAAAACCAAAGCACAGCTTCCTTTTCCAGACTCTCCTTTTTTTCTGCTGCTGCTCATTCTGTCCCTCCCCAGACCCGTTATTTAACCTTGTAAGCAAGGGAAAAGAAGTTAATGTGGCTTCTATAAACTGAGCACATTTTGAGCAACTTAAGCTGACTCACTTCCCATGAATGTAAAACAAAGCGTTAGTGACAGATTCAAGACAACAGTAGAAGTTCCGCACTCGAACCTGAGCCCCTAAAGCCACCGACCAACGACCGCCTGGGGTTGCGCATTAAGGGCTTATTTGCACGAGTTATTCACCAACCTGACGAATCTTTCTTGCAGCTCTCTTTGTTTCTTTCCTTCGTTTTATCGTCTTCTTCAGCCTCTCTTTCCCCACAAAGTCTTTTCTCTTTTCCCCCATTTTCTCCAATGCTTTTACCGTCTTTCTAAAACGTTTTCTGCCCTTCTCTGCCTCCACCCTCCCTGGGGCTCTCTTCCCTTATCTCCTTTTCCTCATTTCTGCATCAGTTTAGCCCCCAGTGCCAGTCTCGGACAAAGTTCCTAGAATTGCTCAGGAGAAGATGTTGGCCCTTTGCTGGCCTGCAGAGGAGGAGTTGAGCAGCTGGAGAATGTGCAAGCGGAGCATTCCTGCCGGTGTCCGCTGCCTGGCTTGCCCTTAGAGCCAGGCTCCAGCACCAGCGGAAAGCACCAGGTCCTGGTCCAGGGCTGCACTGCTGTCCTGGAGACACCCCTACTGAAAAACAGCTACAGAATTACTCATCATACACTTAACAAAAACTGCTGGGAAAGGAGACTACTTGTAAATAATGTAGGTCTTGTCTTTGGACAGGTAGGGATGTTGCACAGGATATTAATTAAAGGTAAATTTTGGAATATAGATCCGTGAACAAGGTTCAGAGGTAAAACACAAACACAGACAAGCTGTTCAACACTTCGGTACTGCCCTGCATTCACAGGAGGTTGCTAACACCCGAAACGTGCCTGACAAGATGTCTCCTGAGCAAACTGTAACTTATCTCAGATGCCAACGCTGGAAGAAGCAAAGCCACCAGCTCCAGGCTGCAGATGATATCCCCTCAAGCCTGTGCCATGAGTAAACGCTCTCCTCCACCACCCAGATGGGACGAGGCTTTCACTCAATGCACATGTTTTTAGGATGATTTCGCCAGGCTATTACTTTGGTCTCAAGCAAAGAAAAATACACCAAAAAGACAGAGCCACCACATTAAGAAATCTGCAGGAAAACAGACACTGATTGAGTAGCTGGCCTGTGACCACGGTGCACGTACACGTATTACAGTCACCCAGGGCTGTTTTGATACAGCACCACGGTATGTTCGGTGTAAGTGCCTTTCTTTGGTTCCCCCGGACAGACACCAGAATACCCACAGAGGAAAGGAGCCTTCTGCAGCCTGGTTTCTGCCTGTGGAACAGCTGAGTTAAGGCTGTACCTTCTCAGTCAGGGTCATGTCATCCACTGGCCTGATTCCCAACATGGAAGTCCAATTCACACCTGGCCACGTAAGGAGGAAAGGCCATACAACATGGTCCTACAGCATCAGCACAGTCAAAGCTCTGTGGGTGTTGTTATGCAGGGTACCAGAGCAGCTCCCCGTGAGGCTGTACACAACACATGTTGCTCTTCTGGAGAGACTACAACACCGGAGTCACAAAAACACCCCACCAACAGTTCCCCGCCTACCCAAAACCAGAAATAGGCAACTACAATATAAGCAGAGACTTTATTATTTGTAAAGAGCACACCACAAAATACACACTGGAGACAAATGGAATCTATTATTTCAGGGAGGAATTGCAGCAGCCCCAGGTAAAATATCAAGGAGAGAAGCCCATTTTGTGGGCAAGTACACGATCCAGCCCTCCACTCGAGAGAGGCAGCCAGGCTGAGGTCCTGGGACACCACAGCTCCCTGTGCTTGGCTGCAGTAGGATGGAAAGAAAACCTCTGCCAAGGAAAAAGACACGTGGAACAACAGCCCAATTCCAGATGGTGATTAACATGTTAGAGTGTGAGAGATGAAGAGCAAGACCCCCCACGGCTCTTTTATAACAACAGTGTCACAACACTTGATGTAAAGGATGAGCGCTGTGGCCAGCAGCACTGAGCCAAATGAAGGGAGAAACAGCACAACGTGAAGTTGAGAACCAGCCAAGCTGATTTCTGGGAGCATGGGCTGGTCCATCCCTATTTTAAAAACTTCCAGTGAAATATTCCTGCAGCTACAGACACAAACGAAGCAATGCACATATTAATTTCCCTTTCTCGTGCACTGCTATTCAGCTCCCCGGGGCAGTGAGTGCTCATAAAGCAACTTTCAAACAAACCTTTCCTATTAGAAGGGACAAAGAATTTCACAACAAAGTTTCAGAATTCAATAAATTATTCACCTCCTAGATGATGCCGATCCATTTCACTGACCAGTTCAGTGAATCGCCTTTTCTGCTTGAAAGGCACTTACAGAAACAACCCAAAGTACCACTCCTCACCTTGAACGCCCGATAGTACCACTCCTTCAGCCTGCTCAGGAGTTCAGCCAGCAATTTCAGGTCCTGCAGGACTTCTCTGCAATAGCCTCACAGCAGCCTTCCTGCAGTGGCTGTGCCACCCCAGCGTCCTCGCACCCCAGCCAGGGGAGCTTCCCTGGAAAACCAGCCTGATAGACCTGTTGGCGTTACAGATGCAGAGGCAACCACCACTGCCCAGCACAGAGCATCCCAGCTCCACACGGCAGCCCCAGACCTGGCCATGGACAACCAGCAACCCCAGCTACGGCTGCTGAGTGATCTTCCGTCTGTTAGCCAAGATAGTCAATTCTATGGTTCTTAGCTGATGTAGCTAGAAAAGGGCTAATGCTGAAGATACCAGCTTCGTACCCCGGCAGGAGTCCTCAGCATAAGGTGTTTTACAAAAATTTGCTTTTCACAGGCAGTGCTACTGGCAACCCAAAACAGTATGGTGGGAAGATGGTAACTTCATTAAGCTTCCCAGAGCCACACGTCTTCATCACAGCAAGCAGCCCAGGCAGCAGAACCACGGTGCCTGCCGGGGAAGAAAGCCTAACATCTGGCAGTCCCCACGTGCTCCCGCTGCGCAGCAGGACTCAAACCAGAATTGGGCCCGCTGTCTTCAAATCTTAACTTTGGCATCTTGAAAGGGCCACCTCTGCAGGTCTGGCTGTGTTCGCCTCAGCTATCGAAGAGAAAGCCCTGATGAAAGCACCACCAGGGCGATTCATCAGTCAACAGGAAGTCAGGCTCACAGCAGCGGTAGATGGTTTCTGCTGCCCCACAACTAAAGTCTTGCTGCTTTGAAGATAGATTGAGCAAAATATAAGTTGAATGCATGAGCCGTAATTAAATACTATGTTCTTCAGTTGAGAATATGAGATCTGTGAGCAACACCTTAAAAAGCTTCCCCAGAAAACACTCTCCTGAAGGGAACCAGACCATCAAATTCATATTTGCTTCATCAATCTCATTCTCCGGCTTTTTTGCATTCTTGCAGCGGAGTAAAACATACTAATAGTAAGTATTTATAATACTTTAAGATGCAATGAGACAACACAATAGTTTAGCTGGTCTATGGACTTAAATACACTCTCTTAGGGGACAACTGCTCAGCAGCGTGCCCAGGCAGAACCTAAACCAACCGTAGCGGTTCCTAGAATGTCTCCACCACAACTCCATCTGTGGGCATGTAGAGATGAGAATCTGGCCCATTGTCAAGCAGGAGACAGCACATTGGTCCCGCTGGACTTAAAGCATTCACGCGCTGGCGCAAGGTAAACTTTGATGACTGGTGTCATGTCACTGACAACTTTCCCTCTTTCAGCTTTCTAGTTTCCTTCCTGAGCTGTGCTCCTCAAAAAACTAGAGAGGAAAGTGTTTATCTGAATTACATGATTCACAGAAATGATATGCTTAATCATCTAAGGAGGAGTCATTTATCGCTCATAACACATAGCTTGAAGTCCAAAGGGATCTTAATATAAAAATAGCTAATAAAAGACTCGTAAATGGGCTAGTGAATCAAAAAGGGTAGTAGACATTTCTCTATGAACCCTAACCATCTGCCATCTGTGCCTATCAGCTAAGATCTTACATACAACCACGTGAAGGGAAGAAAAAAGACTGTTACGTGTCAAATCCAGCACGGTAGAAGTTTGCAGCCTTTTTGTGCTATTCTACTGATGGAGGGACGTGGGGGACTGAAGCCTCATTAAGCATTTCAGCAGTGAATACTACCAGGAAGGCCAGGGTTGGTGTTTCTGCAGCACTTCAGGCTGCCTTCCATGGGGTTTCCAGTGGAAACCACCCAGAGCACACACACATCTGAGCACTTAAAAACACAGAACCGTTTAGGCTGGGAAAGACTTTTAAGAGCAAGCCCAACCATTAACCCAGCACTGCCAGGTCACCACTAAACCACGTCCGTCAGCACCACATCTCCACGGCTTTGAAACCCCTCCAGGGATGGGGATTCCACCACTGCCCTGCCCAGCCTGGGCCAGCCCTTTACAATCCTTTCACTGAAGACATTTTTCCTCACGTCCAACCTAAACCTCCCCTGATGCAATGTGAGGATGTTTGTCTTATCCTATTGCTTGTTCCTTGGGAGAAGAGCCCAACCACACCTGGCTCCAACTTCCTTTCAGGAGTAGCGGAGAGCAAGGAGGTCTCCCCTGAGCCTCCTTTTCTCCAGGCTCAACAACCCCAGGTCCCTCAGCTGCTTCTCACCTTCCTTGTGTTCTAGAATCATAGAAGCATTAAGGTTGGAAAAGACCTCTAGGATCATCAAGTCCAACCTTCATCCCAACACAGAATCATAGACATCTCTCTGCGCCCTAGACCACGTCCCAAAGTGGCACATCTACCCGTTATCTGAACTCCTCCAGGGATGGGGACTCCTCCACTGCCCTGGGCAGCCCGTCCCAACGTCCAACCTCTCTTTCAGGAGAGAATCAGACCCTTCCCCAGCTCCGCTGCCCTCCTCCGGCCACGCTCCGTCCCCTCCATGTCCCCCGTGGAGTGGCCCACAGAGAAGTGGCGGCTCCGGCGGACCCGCGGGCAGTGAAGCCCCGAGGCGCCCGGTGCCGGCCCGGGCTCCCCGCGCACAGCCC